>JACJUY010004002.1:28348-50321 GCA_014220935.1 Platorchestia sp. MABIK | reverse complement strand
TGCATTGTGGCATAAATTTTACGATTTAAAAAAAAAAATGTTTGGGATATAATGAATTAACTAGAATGGAATGAAAATAACATCCGGGAAAATCTATACATGACGAAAAACATATTGGGCTAGGAAACTTTAGGAGATATCAGTCGTTCTATTTCTCTGTGTAATTAGAAATTATATTTAAATACCACCTGGATCAAATCTGAAGACAAAAAAATAACATAAAATGGTAGCAACCAATCCTTTCAATAGAGTTATCAAATTTCTGCTCCTAGGTTTGTTAAATGTTGAGATCTTAGCATTTTGTTGTTTGGGTTTGCTAACTTCATTCGTTTTTACCACTTCGAACATCCTTACATGACTACTTGCCAGAGTTGAGGAAAGTCGAAAGAGACGTACGAAAACGATTGTGAATGACTAGATGACTACGACAAAAGCAGTAACTATTCCTTAGAAACATCGACCCTTTTGCAAACATCGAAATTTTTTCTATAACTATAGTTTATGCTTCAATAAAGTAACATTACAGCAACAAAAAATATGATAGTTCAGAAATAAAATTGCTGTCGTCAAACCTTGAATATGCCATTGCTTTTTGATTCATAATACTCTTTTAGCCATCATCCAGGTCGCCCTATGTTCTGACAGAAGGCTACGAAAACGTGGCAGAATCTCAAGCCTCTTTCATCTGTGATCGGTTGTTACAGCAAAGTCCTCGTTGGTCAGAGGTGATACTGAGCGGACAGGACGTGGTGGCTGATCACTTTGACTTAAAACTGGCCAGTAACCGTATTACGGAAGTCTATTTATTTAATTTTTAATATTCAATTACTGTGGCAAGTTAAGGTGCTATTACTTATTCTGCTGGGGCCTTTTGGCCCATAGCCCAAGTAGGGTCTGAGCAGCACCATCTGCCTTGAACCTCACCTAATCCACTCACTGTTAAAAATCAATCTAAATTATAAACACGTTTCTTTTTCAGTAACAACAACCCATAGAAGTGTCGCAATTAGCAAGCATAACGACAAAATTACAGAAAGTGCTGTCCAGACTTGATTTTGCAATGCCAAAAAATGGAAAAAATTCCAAAGGAGGTGGAGGCTCTCCAAAAAAAGGAAGAGAGAAACCTCACCCACACTCACAGCCAGTCAGAGGGAAACATGGAAGCAATGCCTCTACTAAAAAGATTTCTGGTAATGTTAGGAGCTCTACCCAAGTATCTGGGTCACAACCCATCCAAGCTGAACCAAAAGACTCTGGCTCTCAAAAAAAATTGCAGAACAAACCAAGTCAAACAGCAGGTTCACATGCAGCCAAAAGAACGCTTGAAAAAAGTTCAAATGCTTCCGTTGAAGCCAATAACAATAAAAAAAGAAATACTCATGAAGTTGCAAATACTTCTATTGATGAACTGTCTCTTTCAATGATATCAAATCCTTCAGGAGTTCTGTCAAATGAAAATTCATTTATACTTAGTCAAGACAATCTCCCGAACAATCAAGAAGAGCTGCAACTACTCAAAAAAAGCTCTGTGGTAGAAAAAAGATCTGCTAAAATTAATCTAAATTTGGCAGAAAATGCTGATATGATGCCTCAATCTACTAGGCACATCATTCTCTCTTCAATTGACGAGCACATCAACCTCACAAAACTCAACCCTTTCAAGGTGCAAGAATTGTTGAACAAAATTTGTGGACCGGTAGAGAATGTAGTCTATGAAAGAACAGGAAGTTTAATTATCAAAACAAAAACCATGGAACAAATCAAAACTCTTTTAAGCATCAAAAACTTGGCAAATATACCTATTAAAACCCAGATTGCCTGGGGGGCTTCCACATCATGCGGAAAAATTTATGCTCCTGAATTTCTGTTTGATCCACTGGATGACCTGCTTTCACAACTTGCACCTTCGGGAGTGGTTGGAATCAGGAAAGTGTTTATGGATCCTTAACGAGCACACTCTCCAATCTTTGTTCTGAGATTTCTAGGACCAACCTGCCCTGCAGAAAAACAGGCAGGATATTGTAACATAAGGTAGACCCTTATTATCCTAGTCCAATACGCTGCATAGAATGCTGGAGATGGGGACACACTGCTTCTGTTTCCTGCAACAAGAAAGTTTGCAGAAAGTGCTCCTATCCAGAACATGAAGAAGAAAACTGTACTTCAGACAACTATCACTGCCCAAATTGTAAAGGAAAACACACAGCCAACTCAAAAGAATGTCCAATCTATATCAAAGAACATGAGGTATGCAAGCTTCGAGCTAGCGATCGGATTTCATTCAGCGAAGCCCGAAGAATTGTATATTCTCAAGTACAAGAGAGTTTTGAGGAAACTGTTCCAGATTTACAATCTCAATGTACCTTCCCATCATTACCAAAAACTGTGCCTACGGTCAACATCAGAGATACACCAATGGTCTCATATGCTGTAGTCATGAATTCTCAAAGGAAAGCTAAACAGCCTACAAACAAAGGAACTCTGCAGGAAAAAAAGAAAATTACAGGCCAAGTGCAACACATGGAACAATTTAATGAAAATGAAACAAATTAACAAATACAATACTCAGAGTCTTCAGGATACAGCCATGCTGTCCTAAGAAATAACTCAAATGCCCTCAAAAACCTAGGCACGCAAGAAGCTACTCAAATACAAAAATATAGCACCAACACTGAAAAGCCAGATGCAACTTTTGAGATCCTTATAAGAAAAACTATCCTGCAGCTACTCCCAGCCATTATTGAGTTACTAGTTGCAAATTCTACTACATGTAGATCCAATTAACTATGTCTAGGCACTGAAAGGGGTAAATCGATTACTGTCCTCTCCTTCACATTTACCTTATCTTCTTTTGTTTTATAGACTTCTTTCCTAACTTACCGTTCCTATTCATAAAGTGTGATCACGCCTTTTGCATAGATTTTCCATTCCCTTAACTCCTCATCTAATGGTACCTGTATTCATTTTCTATTTGGAATACTTCTGTTGTGGCTAGGGAGGCTTAATCGCATTTCTAATGGAATAGTATTACCTCTGCTTGCTGACATCTCTTAACAACAGAGATGAAATGGTCACAATCACTGCCATATTAACCTTTGTACTCTGTATTTTATTCATCGTCGCAATTAATTACAAAAAAGATTGCTTTATGCCTATTCGGTAAAGGTATGCCTATACTTTACTTAAACTTGAACGAATTCAGCATTTGTTAAATTTATCATGCGAGTTTTGAACCTACTCATCTAATGTGATAAATTTATCACGAATATCATAAGTGCATGACATTCTCAGCTTTAAAAATTTCAGTTAAATGCTTGGGAGCGTCAAGAAACTTTTTTGATTCCGTTGTTTGTATTTTAAACGGTTTTCCACTCCAAATGCAGATCGCGACGATTACGTCCCCGTAGATGATCGATATCGTCAGTGGTTGGATGAGCGAAAAAATATTTTGCTTTTCAAATGGCCTTCGGTGAGACTTCATCGTCAGAGTGACAGTTTAGTCAGTTTCTCAATTACTAGCGAAATTTTAGCACTGAAAACCTAGAATTCTCAAAATGTAAGATTTGCGCATACACTCCTGATCTAAAGTTTAAGACCACTTGAAAATTAGAAAAATGCAAACTTTTCAGTGATCAATAATTAAATGCATTCAACTAGGGATCTGTAATTACTAAAGGTAAAAGGTGAGAAAGACAAAAAATAACAATTTGACAATTTATTAAGAAATCCACACTTATATTGAATTATGACTTTGTCAGTTGATCTTAATTAAAAGACCAGGGTAAAAAAAAATTAGCTTAAGGGTAATTTCCGGCATTTTAGATTAGTTACAGTTTGGCACTGATAGCGTAAAGGTTTCACCATGTCCAAAGCAAGCAAACTTTCCGAATTAGAACGTGGTCGAATTGTCAAACTGCATAAGCAAGGCTTGTCGCAACGCGCAATCGCAGCTGAGATTCACCGTAATTTGCAACTTCCTAAACGATCCAGAGAATTATGGAACAGCAAAATCTAGTGTTAGACCGAAAAAAATTTCACCTGCATTGGGTAGGAGAAAAAACGGGTGGTTTCTCAAGACAGAGGACGGTCTTCCATGCAAATTAAAGCCCTCACAAATGCTGATTGCAGTGCAGTAACGATCAGACGGTACTTACGACAAAATGGCATGAAGAACAAAAAGCGTCTACAAGGTCCTCGGTTGCTTCAACGTCACAAAGTTGCCCGTTTACAGTTTACTCGTGAGCACCAAACATGGGACGTTGAAAAGTGGTCTCAAGTTTTGTTTTCTGATGAGAAAAAATTCAACGTGGATGGCCCTGATGGCTTCCAACGGTACTGGCATGACAAGGAAATCCCTCCTGAAATGTTTTCACGCGCCATAATGGTGGAGGTTCCGTTTTGGCATGGGGCGGATTTTCCTACAGAGAAACCATGGAGCTTCAGGAGGTGCAGGGTCGTCAAACAGCTGTTGGTTTCGTTGGAATGCTGCAAAGATCATCTTTGTTAGCAGAGGGTCCTTGTCTGTGTGATGATGGATGGATTTTTCAGCGGGATAATGCAGCAGTCCACATCGCCCGCTTGACTACAACTTTCTTTCAAGAAAATGGGGTCACTATTTTGCGTCATCCAGCGTGTTCGCCAGACTTGAAACCCAATACAAAATGTTTGGGGGTGAATGGCGAGAGATTTTTATGGAAATGGTTAACTATTTGCGTCAGTAAACGAACTTCGTGCTGCCATCTTCAGGAGTTGGGACAACATTCCTCGAGCCCTCATGGAAACCCTCATTTCTAGTATGCCACGAAGAGTGTTTGAGTTTATTAACAAGAATGGAGGCAGTACTCTTTACCAAGTTCAATGTTTGCTCACCTCAACGTCGTTGAAGAAAGATATCCTATGATTGTTGTATGTGGTCTTATTTTGATCAACTGAAAAAGTCATTTTTCATTATAAGTGTTGATTTCTTAATAAATTGTTAGAATTGTTTTTTTTTGTCTCTCTCACTTTTTACTTTTAGTAATTACCGACCCCTAGTTGAGTGCATTTAATTATTTATCACTGAAAATTTGGCATTTTTCTAAATTTTCAAGTGGTCTTAAACTTTTGATCAGGAGTGTACTACTCAATTACAAGAATTGATTGGATATTGAAGCTTGTTATGATTCTGTTTCTTGAACAGTTTAATTGCGAGAAATACAGCAAAGGGCTTGCTAGACTATGTAGGTAGGTAAGTAAGCTTGCTTGACTTTGTAAGTGTTCTATTTTAAAAATTCATCATTAAAATCGAGCGTTTCGGTAGAAATTAATTGATCAGGTGCATTAATATGAAACACTTAACGCATAAATCTGAATTGAAATAAAATGAAGCAAAAGCTTTGAATAACTTTAAATGGGAAAGCAGGTTATGCGTCGTTGAAATTAAAATTTCCATTTAAACTATAATCTAAAATGTTAATATGAGTAGGGTCTGAAATTAAAGATATAACATTGCAAATGTCTGATTTCATTGAGAGATTCCGTTTTATGACATTGGAACAGATTGCTGATTGAGAGCTAACAATACGTAAGATAATTGGGCAAGTTCCTAAAGGCATGCTCTGTTACATGAGTGTGAATTTCTCTTTAGCAGAGCTTACGTATTCAGACTCCCAGTGAGTACAGTGATTAGAATATTCACGGCTGCTTTCTAAAGTTTGTAGTGAAAGAAGGATCTCAATCTATCACTGTGAGTAAAAACGAAATGAATATTCATGAAATACTTATAGAATGAGGCAAGCTTACCTTCCATGTTCAGTTTTGAATGTTACGAAAAATGAAAAGGCTCATATTAATATTTTTTACTCTCTGTGGCAACAGATGAAGTTAAATGAAATTTGGTACGCAAAGTTCTTCCCGGATATTTCAAAATACACAGAATGGAAGATCATTTGAACAAAACTCTATTTAAAAATAAATTCTTAGTGGAAGTCGGTGAAGCTAAAGCATACTGCAAATTTGAGTAGATCGTTCATGACTTACAGACTGTGGTTTATTAGTAATTGAAACTGATTGCAAAATGACAAGAAAAAGCTAAATTTTATTGTTGAAAACTCTTTCCAAATTTCGTGCTTTTGTATAGCTTCTGTGTCGAAATATAAATATTCATCGCCGAAACGGAAACGAATACTGTTATGACGCTTACGGAGGCTATCTATTTATGTGTCCGTGAGTTTCGTCCTAATGGCAAGATTTCAATATATGGGCAAAATTCCATTTCAGGCAAGAGGGGGTGACGGCGAGGGTACAAAATAGTTATGTTGAAAAATTAAGTGTCGCCTAGGGAGAGAAATACAAATTTTCCTCCAGAAGCAAAATTTTTCAAAAATTTAAATTTCTCATCTATGAGTAGATGGCAAACCGTGATCAAATCTGACATACTTGGACCCTGTCGATGTGATGTACGTACCTGTCAGTCGATGTGACGTACGTACCTGTCTAGACCCTGTCGATGTGACGTGCGCACTTTTCAGACCCTGTCGATGTGACGTACGTAGACCATCCCGATTTTGCAAAGCTTGGCCTGGCTGGGCCTGATTTTATCGTAAAACTTTGACAGAATGCGGCATCGACAGCTCGGCTTCTGCTGAAACACTCAGAGGTGGTCACGACTGAATTCTTTTCGTTACTGGATGAGAAAGCGGGAATTTTCAAGGACTGCGTCGTTGGAGTACTGGACCTCAAAAGAAGAGAGCTCGTTCAGGACACCGTCTGAGGCCAAATTGGGACCCCCGCGGCACCCATGACACAAATTTTTTTTTTGTCGAAAAAGGATTCTTATGTTATGGGTTATTGTGCCATGAAATATTATGGCGCTACGGACACCAGAACCTCCCAAGGGGGGTCCAAAAAGGGGCCAAAATCATAAAAAATTGAGTATGTCTTTTTTTGTCAGAAAAGGATCCATTCAAATAGTAACTACTCATTGAATTTTGATGCTAGAACAAAACCAAAAACAGTTTTAGAATCCTTGGAACATTTCTAACAAAGTTATTCATTTCAATTTGAACATTTAAAAAAAAATTTTTGTGAAATGCGAAACTTTTAAATAACATTTCAGACAATTATTTTTTGGGTTTGGATCCGTATGAATTTTTTGATTTTCTTAAATTTGAATGCAACTATAAATATCTTTGTTAGAAATGTTCCAAGGATTCTAAAACTGTCTTTGGTTTTGTTCTAGCATCAAAATGCAATGAGTTGATACGTCTTGAAATATGCATTAAACTGTGTGAAAAAACTCTTTTTTATTAAAAAAAATAATGAAAAAACAATTATGGCCTAAATCGAAAAAATTACCCGAGTAAAAAAGGTTTACTTTCAAAAAATACATATACTGACCAATTTTCAAGCGAATCGGACGACAAAAGTTGAAATCCCGGACCTATATATATGAGCTACAAGGTGAGCACTCAAATAAAATATATTTCTGAATGTTTTTATCCACGAAATTTCTTATGTTACATTGAAATTTACAGGGAAAAGATTGCACATTATTCGCACATAAAAATTGATCAAAGAAACTGCATTCATGTACATAAATTGTCAGTGATACTGCAATTCAATAGTATATTTGTTTTTTGGCCTCTCATGAATAATAATACATTTCTACCATTCAAATTGTATCAACTCATTGAGTTTTGATGCTAGAACATAACCAAAGACAGTTTTAAAATCCTTGGAACATTTATAACAAAGTTATTCGATTCAATTTGAACATTTTGAAAAACTTTTTTGGGATATGCGAAACTTTATAAAAACATTTCAAACAATTGTTATTATAAAGTTTCGTATTTCACAAAAAAAAATTCAAAATGTTCAAATTGAATCGAATAACTTTGTTAGAAATGTTCCAAGGATTCTAAAACTGTCTTTGGTTTTGTTCTAGCATCAAAATTCAATGAGTTGATACGTCTTGATATATACATAAAATTTTTTGAAAAAACTCATTTTTATTAAAAAAAATAATAAAAACAATGTGGCCTAAATCGAAAAAATGACACGAGTAAAAAAGGTTTACTTTCAAAAAATACTTATACTGACCAATTTTCAAGCGAATCGGACGAAAAAAGGTCAAAATCCTAGATGGTACCCTTCAGTAAGTGAATAACTTCAATTTAGTGAAACGATTATGAAGTGCACGTGGAATGAATGTTAAAAAAGCTAACTAGCATAGAAATTTTTTTTATTGATGCAAACATTGCTTGGTGGGCCCCCTAAAAAAAAAATTTAAAGTAATGGGAATATCTGAAGGTGTGGACAAATTTAAGAGGCGCAGAATATTCATCTATGCATTTCAGTTGTTCATCAGTTCTATGTAAGGTCTCTCAACTACGCTGTAGTGCTCTTGAACTAATGTGTGTCTAATGCGTGCAGTATACCGCTTTGCAACGGTTCACACAGCGTCGAGCACTGCAGGCTGGTGTTCGGGGATGTCATCCGGGTCATCGTGAATTCCGCTCATGAAGACCAGTCGGGAGAAAGCCTCTCTAGACCGGCTAGTCATTTTTGAGAACCCATCAAAGACCCTTCCCGAATTACCCTGACAAAAGGGTAATTTCTGAACTATAAGACGTCCAATCTTGAAATTAGTACCAAATAAATGCTCGTGACGAGTACAACATTTTTATGTAATTAAAAAATTTTTTATGCCCCTGTGAGGGGCAGGAAGCGGGGCTTTCGCGGCCCCTGAATGGCACGCCGATTTTCTTTACAAGGCTCATTTTGACGGCGTTATAATTTCTGAACTTTTCCACCTAAAAATTTGAAATTGGTTTCATTTTGAACATCAATTCATTCTCCAAAGGAGAGAGTATAATAAAAGTCTCATACGCTCCCTGGGGATAAAAGAGAGCAAGGTTCTCCTAGCCCAAAAATCCGCGCTAACGGATGCCGCGGTCACCTCAGTTATGAGGCGCTGTTGCAACGTGCTGGTCAAACCCTTGTCGTTTTCGGCCCTGTACCTGCATCGTGCCTTCGAATCCCAGCTCTGGGTGATGTTTTTTTCTCTGTTGTTAAGTTATAGTTTCCATGTTTTTTTGGTCACGTAGACTTTTGTGTGGCAATATTATAAGCATGGAAATGTCATAATTTCGTTGCATGATGTAAAACATGTTTTCCGAATCCCTTGATTGGAATACCAGTCCATGAATTGTAATAAAAATATAACATGTTTAACATTGGTTTTCAAAATGTCAGAATATTACCATTCTTGGTTGATAATTACACATCGGGATCGTAATATTCGTGTAAAATGTCGAAACAAAAAATTTTTTGCCAGAAAAGCAAAAGAAAAATGAGTTCCTTTCGTTGCGTAATCTGACTTTGACAGTGCATTTAAATATTAGTAACTAAGAAAACATAATCCTCGTAACGCATAGTTGGAAAGCACTCTCGTTGGAGCGTACTTGCATTGGAATATAAGCAAACGAATACAGGAACCGGTGATTGGATGGATAAATGTTGAGAGTAAATTGAACAGATATAAATCATTTTGCGTCAAAGATTCTGAGGTCGACATTGAGGAGAATGTTTTTTTCGTTATGAAATATTTCATAGTACGCCAAAATAATGATCTCGAAGGGAATGAAATGTTTTATCATAAAACAAATATACAACATTTACAAACTACGCTGGTAATACTGGCACAAAAGAATTTGCTGTTGATCGGGACATGATGCGTGTAACAAGAAAAAGAAAATGAAATAAAAGAAATTACAGTTTATTTCCAATAGAGATGGTACAAAATTGCCATCATTGGTTTTTAAAATATCTTAAAGTTAACACACTTAAATGATATACACACACGAGTATTGTAATACCCATGTCACTAGTCGAAAAATGATTAAGGTCAATGTACTCCTAATCTTGCTTAAACTACATTTGATGATACATGTAATGAAAATTATAAGAGATAACACAACTTCATGACTTTTGACAGTTTACATATACATCACATAAAACTTCGCAATTCTTGACCCCAGGAAATACTATATGAATCGCTTGTTTCGGCCTATGTTCAAAAATGTTATTTCAAGGAAGCGTGAAAAAAATATATATATAAGCATGTGGAACACGAGGATTACAGGTTTTGTATTTCTAATTAAATCATTTTAACATAACGATCATTAGTTGATAAGCATTTAATTTAAATATAAATGTATGAGTACACAAAAAAAATGGATAGTTTTTACAGGAATGCTTTACAATAATGAAGAGATGACGAGTTCGGTAATGTTACAAATTGAGAGTGAAAAGAGAGTGAAATTGAGAGTGAAAAGAAAGAGACCACTATTTCTAGCTAAAAATGCCAGTTGTCGGTATAGTGCATATACATGTGCATATATACATGTAAATATATACACATATACGTGCACATACATACCTACGCACATACATACACCTAACACGTAAACGTACACAAATACATTTCTATGCATCGAGGAAATCACAATACATACGCGTTCCTTAAAATGCTGTGCGATGTTCTGAAATATAGGATAATGAGCAAAGGAAATTCGTGATAACTTTTTCAGTGTGTGTTGCTGCTTACGATTGCTAATGAAATGTTGTAACGATGTTTAATTAAATATTGTATCGAAAAGATTATTGGGTCATAAGCGTCTGATTTATCATATCCCAGGCAACAAGAAATTATTAGGCTAATATTGGGTTGATAATTATTTATTGACCCGATATTGTAATCTTGGATTACAATAATAGGCTAATAACAAGACAATACCGAAAAAAGATATACTTATTTATGATGTCAACTTGTTATTGAGACAATGTAGTAAATAGTTTTATTTCTAATATTAAACTAACAGTGTATATGTATATGAATGATATTCAAATAAGTGGAAACTATCTCATAATAATTAAAAATCTCGCAATTTATTAAAATTAGTTGAAATATAAATAATTATTGCTCAACCATTGGGTTGATATCGTACGCCAATAATACGGAGTAATTTGTATAAAACGTACCAATTAAGTTAATGAATAGTTATTTCAGTCAATAATGGGTACAGATATATTTGACAGATATCAAGAAATGTGAATACGTTACAATAATATTTAAATTCAGAATTAGTGTAATCACAGGTTCACAGTTCTTGTTTTTCAGTCGTCCGATGAGTTTCGAAAGTCTAGTTTTTTTCAAAAAAATATGATAAAATCGTTTGTCATATGTTACTATAGCAATAAATGTCTATATATTGAACAATTACGCATACATGACGGGATCAAACTGCATGTACAGGTTGCCCGACCACCTTGTATTTTTCTAAGGAACATTTTGTAGTGCCTCACCTAAGTTACCCTTCAAACCTCAATTGTAGTCTACTTATGTATGCTCAGTAACTTTGATATACGCCCAATGTGAATTCTTACGACTTAAACTTTTAATTTCTCCTCTGCGAATCACCGATACCAAGTGAAGGGGAAGTATAAGTAAGGCCGCCGCTTCACGCCGCTAACGGAACTCAATGGCGGAAGCAGCTGCATATGGTCTAACAACCTCGGTATCAAGTCCATAGTGATAATCAATAGCTGATACTGGAGAAGTGAATATATCATTATCGGGAAAACTTTGTTTTACCAATATCAACCTTATATCAAGAATTGAGTATCAATCCAATGATATTGTAGGGAACACCTCATTATCTAATCAATATTGACACAATAATTAGTTGATATTGAGTTGATGATAATATTGGTATTGGGCCAATATTTTTTCCAATATCAACCGAATTTTCAAAAATAAGGTATTTCCCCAATGTTCATTTTGAATATCCAGTCAATATTGAGACTGTATATTGGCTCAATATTAGGTCAATAAATTTTGATACCTGGGATGTGGGTGATCGCGCAACAAATATACGTATGTTTTTTATAAATGCTTTATAATAATGAAGTGAAATGAATTATTACGTAGTGACATATTCACCCATCTACGCACGCATAGCGTGCACACGTACACATATACACAAGTAAGCATGTGCGCAAATATCAGCTTAAACTAGTCAGTATACACTAGCATTCCAATCGAGAAATACCGAGAAAATACCTTTTGTTACGGCCTGAATTTTATAACATTTCCGTACTAGAAATAGTGGCACAAAACAGTCTATCTGAGTCAGAAACATGAAAACGATTGTCCTACAACGGTTCCCAAGTACACAAATATTTCCAGAATATGTGAGGCCTAGGTTCGGTTTTTATAATACACTCTAGAGCGTAAGAGATGATGTGATAATTGCACTACACTAGCCTAACAAGAGCATTTTTGGATGTGAATAACAAACAAAAACATGAGTGGGTATTACAATACTCATGTGTGGGTATCACACATGCGTGTATTTTCCTAACTTCATCCAGGAATGGTTCCCCCTTGAATGGCTCCCCTATTTTTGCCATTTTCTCTGTTTCTAACGTTTCGAATCGAGCAAAAACTGTTGTAAATCGAAAGTAAAGTTGAATCTCTAACAATTACAATGTTTTATCATCAAAAATTCCCTATCCTCGTTTCTGCCTTTCATTTTGATTTCTCTACTTTTCTTGGTGGCACACAAACGCTACTTCATCATGCCTATTACGAGCTCATTTTCCGAATTCCTCTGATACAATGTTCATGCTCATTTTTTGATCAGTTTGGAATGTATGCGTGGGTATTATGATTTGATCACCTATACGCAGTGATTTGCAAACATGCTCATTTGTATATGTGTGTACGAATATGGGTATATGTGCGCATATTGAGGAAAACACACATACACACACATACAAACAAACACACATACACCTGTGTGTACTGAACTAGCAACTGGTATATAAACTATGAATACCAGCCTTTTTTCTCACTCTCAACTTCTAACACTACCCAACACATCATTTCATTCTATTATTGCAAAGCAATCCAAAGCTTAAATGTCTTGTACATGTAAAATGTGGCACCTACGTATGTATGTTTATCAATCGCAGACATTGTGCACCTTGTTTCAAAGATAATGTGATTTTTTTCAAATGTGAAACCCATAAGGACACTTATGTTTTTGTTTCTTATTCACATCCAAAAATGCTCTTGTTAGGCTAGTGTAGTGCAATTATCATTTCATCTCTTACGCTCTAGAGTGTATTATGAAAACCGATACTAGGCCTCACATATTCTGGAAATATTTCTGTACTTAGGAACCGTTGTAGGACAATCGTTTTCATGTTTCTGACTCAGATATACTGTTTTGTGCCACTATTTCTATGACGGAAATGTCATAAAATTCAGGCCGTAATAAAGGTATTTTTTCGGTATTTCTCGATTGGAATGCTAGTTTATACTGACTAGTTTACGCTGATATTTGCGCACATGCTTACTTGTGTATATGTGTACGTGTGCACGCTATGCGTGCGTAGATGGGTGAATGTGTCACTACGTAATACTTCATTTCACTTCTTTATTATAAAGCATTTATAAAAAATATACGAATATTTGTTGCGCGATCACCCACATATGATAAATCAGACGCTTATGACCCAATAATCTTTTCGATACAATCTTTAATTAAACATCGTTACGATATTTCATTAGCAATCGTAAGCAGCAACACACACTGAAAAAGTTATCACGAATTTCCTTTGCTCATTATCATATATTTCAGAACATCGCACAGCATTTTGAGGAACGCGTATGTATTGTGATTTCCTCGATGCATAGAAATGTATTTGTGTACGTTTACGTGTTAGGTGTATGTATGTGCGTAGGTTTGTATGTGCACGTATATGTGTATATGTTTACATGTATATATGCACATGTATATGCACTGAACCGACAACTGGTATTTTTAGCAAGAAAAAGTGGTCTCTTTCTTTTCACTCTCAATTTGTAACATTACCGAACTCGTCATCTCTTTATTATTGTAAAGCATTCCCGTAAAAACTATCCATTTATTGTGTACTCATCCATTTATATATAAATAAAATGCATCTCAACTAATGATCGTTATGTTAAAATGATTTAATTAGAACTACAAAACTTGTAATCCTCGTGTTCCACATGCTTATATATATATTTTTTTCACGCTTTCCTTGATATAACATTTTTGAACATCGGCCGAAACAAGTGATTCATATAGTATTTCCTGGCGTCAAGAATTGCGAAGTTTTATGTCATGTATATGTAAACTGTCAAAAGTCATGAAGTTGTGTTATCTCTTATAATTATCATTACATGTATCATCAAATGTAGTTTAAGCAAGATTAGGAGTACATTGCCCTCAATCATTTTTCGACTAGTTACATGTGTATTACAATACTCGTATGTGTGTATCATTTAAGTGTGTTAACTTTAAGATATTTTAAAATACAATGATGGTAATTTTGTACCATCTCAATTGGAAATAAACTGTATTTCTTTTCTTATTTTTTCTTTTTCTTGTTACACGCATCAAGTCCCGACCAACAGCAAATTCTTTTGTGCCAGTATTACCAGCGTAGTTTGTAAATGTTGTATTTTTGTTTCATGATAAAACATTTGATTCCCTTCGAGCTCATTATTTTGGCGTACTATGAAATATTTCATAACGAAAAAAAAACACTCGCCTCAATATCGACCTCAGAATCTTTGACTCAAAATGATGTATATCTGTTCAATTTACTCTCAACATTTATCCCTCCAATCACCGGTTCCTGTATTCGTTTTCTTATATTCCAATACAAGTGCGCCCTAACGAGGGTGCTTTTCAACTATGCGTTACGAGGATTATGTTTTCTTAGTTACTGATATTTAAATGCACTGTCAAAATCAGATTACGCAACGAAAGGAACTCATTTTTCTTCTGCTTCTCTGCGAAAAAATTTTTTGTTTCGACATTTTACACGGGTATTACGATCCCGATGTGTAATTATCAACCAAGAATGGTAATATTCTGATATTTTGAAAACCAATGTTAAACATGTTATATTTTTATTACAATGCATGGACTGGTATTACAATCAAGGGATTCGGAAAACATGTTTTACATCATGCAACGAAATTATGACATTTCCATGCTTATAATATTGCCACACAAAAGTCTACGTGACCAAAAAAAACATGGAAACTGTAACTTTTCAACAGAGAAAAAAACATCACCCAGAGCCGGGATTCGAAGGCACGATGCAGGTACAGGGCCGAAAACGACAAGGGTATGACCAGCACGTTGCAACAGCGCCTCATAACTGAGGTGACCGCGGCATCCGTCAGCGCGGATTTTTGGGCTAGGAGAACCTTGCTCTCTTTTATCTCCAGGGAGCGTATGAGACTTTTATTATACTTTCTTCTTTGGAAAATGAATTGATGTTTAAAATGAAACCAATTTCAAATTTTTAGGTGGAATAGTTCAGAAATTATAACGCCGTCAAAATGAACCTTTTACAGAAAATCGGCCGAACATTGAGAGGGTAGGAAAACATTTATCCATGCCTCCCCAGGAAGCGTATGAGAGTTTTACTATACACTCATCCATGGAGAATGAATTTATTTTTAAAATAAAGCCAATTTCAAATTTTTAGGTGGAATAGTTCAGAAATCATAACGTCGTCAAAATGAGCCTTTTACAGAAAATCGGCCATCCACTGAGCGGGTAGGAAAATCTTTAGCCATACCTCCCCAGGAATTTTTTGAGACTTTTATTATACTCTCTCCTTTGGAGAAGCAATTGATGTTCAAAATAAAATCAATTTAAAATTTTTAGGTGGAATAGTTCAGAAATTATAACGCCGTCAAAATGAGCCTAGTAGAGAAAATCGGCGTACTATTCAGGGGCCACGAAAGCCCCTCTTCCTGCCCAGGGGCGTAAAAATTACAGGGGCGTAAAAAATAATTTAATTACAGTAAAAATGTTGTACTCGTCACGAGCATTAAGTTGGTACTTATTTCAAGATTGTACGTCTTATAGTCCAGAAATTAACTGTTGTCAGGGTAATTCGGGAAGGGTCTTTGATGGGTTCTCAAAAATGGCTAGCCGGTCCTCTCTAGTCTTTTCAGGCCCATCTTGCATAATGACCATCCAAAATTCTCCATCCTAGCCAATTGGCCAGTCACTGTTCCCAAGAGCGTCAAAGAAGTGTTGCAGGCTCTCGAAAAAGGTTGTCTGGCTCTCATGCAAATGGCGGACGCTGCTCTGGCTGCGAACGAGTGAGTTCGGAACCGTATGAAATTTTTTTCTGCTGCCTGTAATTTTGTAGTTTTAATGGCTCCTGTTAATTGCTGATGCGAGGAAATCGAAAATAATTTATTCCTTAAATAATATTGCCTCATAGCCAACAATAATGGTTGAACAATGAGGTGCTTAACACAGGGAGCATGTGATAGACGAGAAGTTTAGGCACGTTAGGTTCATCTCTGTGCTGTGGGGACGGGCGGTGGTGTACTGTTGGGTCACCTCAGCTATGAATTGGCCTTCGGGGCTTCAATCTTTCGTGTCCACTCTGCTTCTTTCCGTTTGCATGCCTTCTTTGCTTTAGCTTCTTTGTCTTTTCTTCCTCTCCTTAATGTGTCGTTTTTGAGCGCAGGGTATCCCGAGTAGGAACACACCTCGTACATAGATTCCCTTTCATCTACAGTCCACTCTAAATGATCCCTACTTATCGCTCCCCTGAGTTTCCCATTTTGGTGGTTAGGGGGCTTGGAGCTAATTAAAATATTGAAACAGTGATGCAAGTAACAATGGTTAAAAAAATATCTTGCAAACAGACGAATGATTTGACCGTGATGTGTACATGATAATTACTAGAGACAAATTGCAACAAAATTTCATTTAGCCTCGTGACTTTAGTTTCATAGGTATGAAAAGTTTCTAATGGCTTCACAAGATGGGCCATAATTTCCGCGCTTCAGTGTGGACGGTAAATAGATCATTTTCGTTGCGAAGTTCCTTCAGGGGGATGAAAGTATTGCATTTTTGAGAATTGGTGTTCCCTCGAGTGTTCGATGGATTGGGAATGGGTGTTTGACAGATCCTTACCTGAATTTAAGGTAGTCTTTTTTTTTAAATGAAAAAATTTTTGGTTCTGTTGAGTCACGTTCTATTTTTCGGTTTGTTACTGCCCCTATTTTTTCAGCACCTGCTACTCTCTTCTTCAACCTTTATCTCGTCTCAGAAACTACTTCCAATCTGGCTGTTGCCATGAGCTAGAACCGTGTCGGGCAGCACACTTGGGCGAAGATTTTCCTTGTCTGGTCTTTGTAGTTAAATGCAACGATTTAATGCAATATGTGTTATAGACGCAAGCATTTAAGTTTGTACTAAATTTAAATTTCTCCGTGCTTCAGAATGTATTTCCAAACCAATCAGTTTGCCCGTCTATCGTTGCCCGACTCGGTTAGGGGTTCTCTGATCAATGCAGGACTTGTAATTTTATTTTTGCTTGAAAATTTTACACAAAAAATATACTCATGAAGCAATTGTGTTCTGCATAGGGGGAAGACCAAGCATGTAGGGTCTCAACATATTTACTCATCCTTCGACTGACGATTGTTCGTGTATTTTGGTTTTCAGGTGCTACAGAGTTTTGTGACGATTTTTAAATTTTATTTTACTTTTTATTCAACTCGTTCGACCTACATGTGTGCCAACTAACACTTTCATCAATACAAAATACGTGAATGTTGTCCACTCGAAGAGTGGTGACATTTTTTTTTGCACATTCTGCCTGTGAAGATCCGCCCCAACGGTCAGCAATCAGTCAGGCTGTTCATATTTTAACTAATATTTTAAGTCAAATGTAAAACTCGAAAAAACTATGATTATTACATGATTATTTTGACATCGTTCACCAGCCTTGTGAAAACCAAATTCGAAGTTTTGTTAGGGTAGGTCGATTTGCATCTCCCACACACTCGCCCCTCAAGGGGATACAACTATTACATCAATGGGAATTAGCGCTCCCAGGGAGTATATGCGAGGTCCCAAGCTAAAGTTTAGGTAAGCCAATTAATTGATGAAATAAAATGTTTTGTTTTGTTCAGGACCATCTTTTTTCGAGTCACTGTTTTGTTTTTACTACTATCTTCAACTTTTCTCGTGTTTCATAACTTTATTCTCAGCCTGCTGTTCCTATGCACCTTGTGCATAGATTCCGCGTTCACCTAACTCCGTACTAAATGGAGCCTTCTTCTTGTTAGAACGCCTTCGTTGGGGTTAGGGAGGCTAAGCCGCCCTCATGAGTGAACCATACAACATTGCTTACAGGCAGCGCAGTTCCTAGTTGGAAAGCTACATTCAATGTTCGTTGATGTTCATTACACTTGTAATTTCAATGCAATCGCAACCTCTTCTGTGAATTTCCACATTTAGATGTTTGACACTTGCATCCTCTATATATATAAAGGTTTGCTCGTATATAACGCTAGTACAGAACATCACCTAGTTAAGATAGCGTACCTTTTGGAGGTGGCGTCTCGTGACGCTCACACGATGCAGGTCAGGCTACAACAAAACGACTTTCCCTCTCTTTCACGAGTGCTACGCTGACTTCATCAGCTGAAGTAGGCGGGGAACATCTGAATGTATATAAACGGTTGGCCCTTTGCATATCAAAAATATAAATATAAGTGCAAGGAAACGTGTCTTTAATGAGCTCATGAGATATGGCGTGCAACAATTATCACTTAATTTGTCACTAGATAAAAATAATCTTAAATGTTTTCTACGTCAGTTTGGGGAGCGCCCTCGCAATCCCAGAAGTCCAAGACTTTACTACGGACCAAATCACAAGACTTGTCCACAGCGAAAGATACGAGGAACTTGAAACAGATAACCACGCAGCCAATAAATTGGCCTTGGTTTTCGCTACTTCTTGAAATTAATAAGACGTACACTCACGTCACCACCAAGTGGATGTTGACAAAATGCCTCGCATGCTTCGCCATGAAGTGGTGCTCGAATAAGCGAGAAAACGACAATGCCATCTAGAAAAAATTTCAAAATTCCGTATTAGATCTCGAGGACTACGTTAATAGCGTCGCAATGCTGCGTAAGTTCTATATGCTTCTAATAACAATTCTCGAGTTCCCATAAATTTTGTGTATTTAATAGGGTACCATCTGAGGCAAAATGGGGTCCCCGCGGCACCCCTGACTCAATTTTTTTTTTTGTCGAAAAAGGATCCTTATGGTATGGGTTAATGTGCCATGAAATATTATGGCGCTACGGACACCAGAACCCTCCCCCCAGGGGGGTCCAAAAGGGGGCCAAAATCATAAAAAATTGAGTATGTTACTTTTTTTGTGGAAAAAGGATCCTTAGGGTATGGGTTATTGTGCCATGATATATTATGGCGCTCCGGACACCAGAACCACCCCCAGGGGGGGTCCAAAAGGGGACCAAAATCATAAAAAATTGAGTTTTTGCTTTTTTTGTCGGGAAAGGATCCATTCAAATCGTAACTACTCATTGAATTTTGATGCTAGAACAAAACCAAAGACAGTTTTAGAATCCTTGGAACATTTCTAACAAAAGTTATCGAGTCAATTTTTAAATTTTGAAATAATTTTTTGTGATATGCAAAACTTTATAATAACATTTCAAACAATGATATTATTATAAAGTCTCGCATATCACAAAATTTTTTATCAAAATGTTCAAATTGAAATGAATAACTTTTGTTAGAAATGTTTCAAGGATTCTAAAACTGTCTTTGGTTTTGTTCTAGCATCAAAACTCAATGAGTTAATACAATTTGAAATATACATAAAGATGGATGAAAAAACTCATTTTTCGCAAAAAATTAAAAAAGTAAGGCCTAAATTGAAAAAATAACACGACTAAAAAAGGTTTACTTTCAAAAAATACATATACTGACCAATTTTCAAGCGAATCGGACGAAAAAAGAACAAAATCCCAGATGGTACCCTTAACGCTTTCATTCTCGTCTTAGTAACCCCTCAGGGGGAAACAACTATTGTATATGTGGGAATTAGCACTCCCGGGGGAAAATTTGTGAGGGCCCCAACTGAGAGTTAGGTAAGCCTTCTTTTTGTTGAAATAAAATGTTTTTCACCATGTTAAAAAGATTCCCTTTTTCGGTTCACTGCTCTCCTGTTTTTCAGCACCCACTATTTTCTTCTTCAACTTCTATCTTGTTTCATGAACTTCTTTCCCAACTTTGTTTCGATGCCCCTTCTGCATAGTTTCCACAATCCCTAATATCCATACTAAAATGCTCCTTCCTCCTTCCTCTCTTCAATACGCTCTTTTTTGTAGCCGTTAGGGAGGCTTGAACTTACCTTTATTCTAATCTCTCGTTCTAGTAATTTTGAATGACCATTAAATGAATTATTACAATGAACTGTGTGCAAAAGGCCCTATGAAACTTAAGTTCCACAAAAAATTTCTGGTTACCTGAGTCGTTTGAATGGTGCGACCTTAGAAAATTTCACAAAAAGGTTAAATTTTATTAAAGTAGCTGTCACCCAGATTATAACAACATGGGTTGGTATGTCTTGGTTAACAATACGTTTGTTGTAAAATTTTTCCTTCTTTAAAGATTAAATATGCTGAACTTTTATCCCCATTACCAGGAGCGAACTAGTTTGCACCGATAATTTTTGACCTGTCAGAATGTGCGTGAGTCGCCCATAGTCTCTACAAATGTTTCCAGATTCCAGAAAGTTTCCGGCAAATCAATTTTTACGCAGCGTACGTGGAGTTGGTCAGCCTTTCACAAAGTAAGTTGAAATTATACGTGTGGCAATATGACGATTTGCTGCTGAGGATATTTAGTGAAAGGATTCATCATACGAGAGTTGTTTTTTTCTTAGGAAGAGATTTCATGGAAAAGGGTACTACGTTTATGTTCAGTGAATACGCGTAAGAAGTAATTGATATTGGTCTAAAGTACTGCGCTAAAATGTGCCCATCTGCAGTCTAAATTGGGTATGAACCTTGATTTTCGGTAAATGTCGACTTCAAATTGAGCTTGCGCTCATGTATCATTATAGAGTATGGTCTGCAAACAGTACCCTTAGCGGAGACCAGGCACTTCATCAGTGATGAGTAGAGATTAGAACATGGATTCTTTAACACAACAAACGTTACGTGTGCTTGTTAAACATCAAATTCATCATTATTAGTGGTCAAAAATCACTTGATGCAAAGTTCTCGCCAATGGCAACAAGAATTTTTCCACTTAATGACTCCGCAGGGAGATATAGTTACGGTGTCTATGGAAATTATAGCTCTCGACGGGAAGATACGAGGTTCTAGTTGAAAAACTTTTTTGGTGCAGTATTTTAGTCGGTTCTTGGCACAAATTACTCTCTTCATCAATTTCTATCCTGTTTTATAGAACTTCTTCAATTGTACGGTTTGTTTGCGCAAATGGTGGGGGGCACCTCGTTGGCTGATTCCTAGTTCCCCTATTATCATTCTGAAAAGTCTTCCCCTTCCTTCCTCTATGAATAACTTTGCTGTAAGTATGAATGTTTGTACAAACCCAGAGCTAATTTAATGCATTGCCTAATTAAATACATGAATGATTAATTACAAATTATGCAATCAGTAGGAAACGTTTTTTGGCCTAGTAAGTTGCGATATAGGAGGAGAACTATTTGAAATCGTGATTTTATTTCGTACTACGTGTGTTGAAGCAAATAATACAGGTGGAGAAGTTTGAACATTTTCAATGAATCAAAACGCAACTTGAACTTGTTTTATGCAGTCACTTAATGAAGTAGGACAGGAACTTCACAAAGTCATGCTCAGTGAACGTTATTCAACGCTCAAGTTTTGGAAGGTTGCCTCTACATCATTTGACTATTCGTTAAAAAAAAATTTTCCTTCAGAAACGGAGAAATCTCTTCGATATACTATCCACACCTACCATCTTTGGGTCTCAAGGAAGCTACAAATAAACTGGAAATTCTACGGCACAAAGTTAAGGAGCAGCACAAGTTTTACCCTCA
>JACJUY010004002.1:0-12304 GCA_014220935.1 Platorchestia sp. MABIK | reverse complement strand
GGATTTGATGATGGAGAATTCGGTGTTACGTTTCACGTATGAGTTGAATGTACATGGGAAGTTACCAATTATGGATTTTTTGGTTGAAGCTTCACAGGGTACTTTCCAGAGGTCTGTGTATGTAAAGCCGTCTCATGCTGGTGAAACTATCAATTATAATTGTGATGCTCCACATGTATAAGGAGGGCGTTATTCACACTTTATTAAATAGAGATCATAAAGTTTGCAGTAACTGGGCCAGTTTTCATTCAGAGATTCTTCGGGTTAAAAGATTGCTTATAAATAACAATTTTCCTAATACCCTGGTTGACAGGCTAATAAACAACTTTCTTAATCGAATTTTGAGCAAGATGATAGTAAAGGATCTTATGCACGTCATGTAAATGTATTTTATGAAAATCAAATGCTCAAGAATAACAGAATTAAAGAACGAATTTTCCGATATATAGTTAAAATTTTGTAAAACCTATAGATCCTGGAACTTCTATAAAAGTGAGCATATATTACAAAAGTCGTAAAATCAGTGATCTCCTAGTGAAGAATAATATTTCCAGATCCAGGGTCAGTGACCTAGAGAAAGCTAATGTGATTTATCAGTTCAAATGCGGCAGAAGAGAATGTAAGTCTCTCAATAAAAGTTACATTCGCATGACTAGGATGACCCTGAAACAAAGATTGACTGCGCACAAGTACCAAGATTCTATTTTCAATCACTTTCGTCTGGAACATAGTTCCAAACCCTTGAACGAAGATCTTTATTTGCAAACGTTTTATATCATGTCGTTGAAAAAGAACCAATTCAAATGATAGAAGCCTTACATATACATCAATTTAAACCGTCCCCCAATGAAAATACCATAGATTTTTTTGCTCTAAAACTATTCAATAGGACTGTAGGTTAGAAGTTTGAAACCTCTTGATCGTTCATTTTGGCCTTGCCTCTGGTGCTGTGAACACGTAGCTGTTGTTCAATATTAGCTAGTCATCTAGAGATCAGGCTTCCTTTTGTACAAATTATTTGCCTCATGTCATTTTGCAATGTGATCTGTGTTTGGTTTTTTTTTCTTTTTATATCGTCTGACTCTGTTTTCGCTTTTTTACCTTTGATTTGCATTTCTTAGTATTGTGACTGTATATTTACTCTGTATTTTTCAGCCTGATGATGATGTAAGAACGTCGAAACGTTGCTTTTTAGAAATAGAGTGCTATTGAATTTTAGGGAGTGTTTTAGTAAAGATGATCAGTGATTATCTATATTATTATCAATACCTTCTAAAACATGTTGTATGAAACCTACGTACAATGCGACAAATGGTCAGAGCCTTGTACTACTTCGATTCACAAATGACATGCCTAAATTCCATCCTCATACAAGAGACATATCTTACTGATAGGTACAACAGAAAATAATTTGGCCTCCCAAATAATCCTTCTATAAGTTTAAACATTTACAATTGATTTCAAAATAATAAAACACATCCTACCATAATTATTTTCGTAACAGTGCGTGCCATAATCACCACATTCGTTCAGTTCCTTTTCACTCAGACATCAATTCATAACTTATGATTGCCAAGCATCAATCCATTACACGAGCGCAAACGATTGTGCTACCAATTTCTTTGATTTTTCGCCATTCGCCAAATTGATCCTGGGCTCCTCCCTTCCTGCAATAATGAACAGAATCGACCAATCACTCTACCGTAAAATTGCACATGAGCTGATCATCAACTTTTTTAAAAAAACAATTGCATTAATTTGTGACATCAAACTATTTTAATATCATTTTTAAAAGTGTGCTTAACTCGCCCTCCCTGCTTATTTCCAGAACACATTAGCTTTCATTTCTTCGATAGCCTCGGTTTGTTTTAACTTTTCTGAAAATAGAGAGACGTCCATTATCTTTCATCGATTAGTCTTCAAATTTCGCTCACCAAAAAATTTATTCATGAATAAAACTCCCGCTATTTTTATTTAGGCATTTTTTTCTTCACAATCTTATTCCAGCAAACACCTACTAGCTATTATGCACTTCAACGTGTTCCGACGCTGAATTGGCTTCCTCAAGCGTTCAAAATATAAGGTGTTTCTTGAGGGTATGCCCTTTTTCTATGCAACCAATCATGTCTTCAGAATTTTCAGAGGTGATCGTTTAAACCCGCCTCTCGTCAACATGTGGCCGTTTCTATTGGTTATAAGGGAAGCTGTATTCTCCGCCTTTAGAATACAGATTTGAGACTCTTTTTCTAAGCCTGTCCCGTCCAATCTTTTCTCGGTGTATTTCCAAACACCCGCGAGTTTATGTTCCTCGCTGTGAAGATTTCTTGTCGCCTAGGCCCACCGTTAGGGCCCTGACAGACGAGCGGGTTGGCCGCCTCGGGTGCAAAGCGGGTCAGCCGCTGCGGAACCGATTTTGAAAGAGTTTATATTGATTTATATGTGAAACGCTTATTTATATGTAAAAGCCAGCGTTTTACATATAAATCAATATAAACTCTTTCAAAATCGGTTCCGCAGTTGCTAACCCGCTTTGCACCCGCGGCGGCCAACCCGCTCGTCTGTCAGGGCCCTCACTCTTGCTCCCAAAATGCAAGCCCGAGAACGGTTAGTGTGCGCCGCTCACCTCCGAGAGCGCGCCAGGAAGGCGAGGGATGTAGCGGCCATGTATAGCGCAATGCTCTCCGGGCCTCTCCCTGCACCGCGGTGAGGTGACGGGCTGGTGAGGGGAGGCGGCGGTCGGAGTGGCGGCCGATGTGCTGGGTTTTGGGTGGAGAGACGTCGGTGTGGCGGCCGATGTGCTGGGTTTAGGGCATGTCCGTACCTGGATGCGAGAAGTACATGGATCTCTTATACGAAATTCATAACCCTTACACCACCTTCTAATTACTTATGCTGCAATATTTGATGAACGGAGTTCATAAGTTTTGGTAGTGAACTCTTCGCAATATTCCTTTAGTCTTGCTATTACACAATGAAGTGGATCGTGGACTGGCTCTGGAGAGAGACGTCGGTGTATACAAATTTTGAGTCGCTTTGAAAACTGCCTAGTTATGGTAGTATTGCTTTAATATAGATTTGAAGAAAAGGCGATTGCTAAGCACTGCAAGTAGTAAAATTATAAACCATTCTAAATTGAAAGGTAATTACCTCTTCATGGTGTTTTGAAAAAAACTAAAATTAAATAACTAGGTGTGACAATTATTTAGGTAAATCGAGGTATGGCCTACGCGTTGTGAGTAAAAATGTTGTTAGAAACGTGCTAGATTCAACTTTATTTATTACCCTGTTCATGTAAAATTATGACAATGGAGCGTGTAACTAGTTGTAAAATTTGGAAAAATTGAAGGAATGCATACCTACCTCATAAATCATTGCAATGAAAAAAGATACAGCGCGCAGTCGCGCACCAAAACAACGAAGTGTACGAACCAATATATTCAATATATTTCACGGAGATAAGATGTAAATTAAGCCTCCAAATAAAATTCTTGAATGCTGGACTATAAATCGGCTTTTCATCAACAACCGTGTATTTCCTGACGTATAATCAGCAATCAGAAGTTACTTTAACATTGTACCTACG
The DNA here is from genome assembly GCA_014220935.1 of Platorchestia sp. MABIK. NCBI lineage: Eukaryota > Metazoa > Arthropoda > Malacostraca > Amphipoda > Talitridae > Platorchestia > Platorchestia sp. MABIK. Next base: position 8,721 of record JACJUY010004002.1, on the reverse strand, counting down.
TATTTCATTGAAGACCTAAACTGTAGAGTACGTTATGCTTGCGAGCAAAAACAGCGAGCACATAAGTGCTGCATAACGAAGATGATTTGTAACGATTTCTCCCTCTAATGTAACGCGACCCGACGCGAACCAACCGGTATCATTGATACAGCGATGATGTTGAAGAGTGTGACGCACAGGGTCGATAAATAGATTAAAAATTTAATGAAATAGAAAATTGAATAAAAAAGTAATAAATTAAAATATACAAAAATTAAAATTAAATGTAAAAATATAAAATATACAATAAAAATGAAAAAATGAAAAAAAATTATTGAATGAAAAACTAAAAATGAAATAAAAAATATAAAATAAAACAATATAAACAAATGCATAAATGACAATGGAAAAATTGAATAAAAAAAAATAATGAAATTAAAGTAATGAATGAAAAAATGACAAAAGATAATACGAATAAATAAATAATTAAAAATGCAAAATTAAAGTTAAAAAATTGGAAATTTAATAAATAAAAAACAATGAAGTAAAAAATTTAAGAAATCACTTTCCCTCTCTCCCAGTCTCTCCCTCTACTGTAACGCGACCCGATGCGAGCTTATCGTATCATAGATACCGCAATGATGTTGAAGGGTGTGACGCACAGGTTAGGGTATTAATACATAGATAAAACGAAAACAAATTTACAAAATATACACCAAAAATGAATAATAAAAAAATGAAAAAATTAATACGTCATAAACAATAAAAAATGTAAAATGAGAAAATTGAAAATTGAAAAAACGAAAAAAAATAACAAAATGAAGTAAAAAAATTTAGGAATCACTCTCCCTCTCTCTCCCTGTCTCTCTCTCTCTCCCTCTAATGCAACACAACCCGACGTGAGCCAACCCGTATCATAGATACCGCAACGGTGTTGAAGGGTGTGACGCACAGGTTAGCGTATTAATATATTGATAAGGCGCAGTTACGCACATAATGAAAGTATTTTGCCCGAATACATCACGTCTACGTTATCATTGCTAACAGATGAACGTTTGGAGTACGTGCGTTGTGTAGGGTGCACAGTGTCTCCACCGGCATTTGGCATATTTTTTTATATAAGTGATTTGTTCCCAAACTCTCCTCTTTGAGACCAAACTCTTGTTATGGTCGCCGTGGCAGAGTGGTTAAGAACGCGCCCTTCCGTGAAGATGTCGGCAGTTTGAATCCGGGTGCTGTGCGGTGATTTCTCTCCGTTGGGTAAAGGGAAAACTCAAGCATAATTCCCTATTCGACCCAGCTGACTGACATGGTTACCGGCTTGACCGGGGGAAACCGCCATCGCGTCCATGGTGTTAGTTAAAAGGCATTTGAAAACATAATGCACAAAATGATATGTCTCAAGTTTGATTGATTGGAAGAAGCGTCCTTTTCTTTTCGTAAAATTATGCTGTTGGATGTCTTCTCACTGGGGAGATCCGAATGTTTGATTGATACTTTTGAATATTAACTTTATAGACCACAAAATTTAACACTACATTACTTTCTTCGTCATGATGAGCATAAAGTAGAATGCGAAAATTTGTCTACACATTGTACAGGATGTAAGAAACCTGTCGAAAGGAGTCTACTAATCTAACCAAAGGAAAGCCTCTTGAACACTTGACGACGTGCACAGAATGTAATATACATTGATGAGAAAAATAGCACATGAACTTGTCCTTGTTATTTTTATATATGACAGAACATTAGTACAAACATACAATTTACAATTATGTTCATGTGGGAGCTCTCATGTAAGACAAAGTATGATACTAATAAATACTGAAACCTGAACTCGCCAAATCCGTACGTTTATATTGTCTGCATGCAAGGAAGGCTTCGTAATTTTTCATGAAGTGATACTCACTCGCACGATCGGTGAGCCGTTTGTACTGTGGTATGCGAGCTCGGTTTTCGTACAAGCTCTTCGATGCCAAAGCATATCCTTTAGCCTCGCACCGAGCTTTAGCCTCACAATAACTTATTCGCTCATCGGAGCAGGTGGCAACGACACAGTTCCCTTCGTCGGCCTGAGGGCAGCACGCGTCAGGCTCCGGCAGTTCAGTTTTCGCAACAAGGCGCTTGTCGTCGTCTGATGGAATAAAATTATTAAGTATTGGTTGTGGCAACTTGTGTCAGTCAATTTGTAGACTAAAAAATCGTGTCTCACGAATGAATATCTCGTGAAATTTATGCAGTTATATTTCTGCTATGAAAATAAAGGAGGGGGTGAATAAAAAGAATGAAAATTCTTTCTTCAGCTTTGGAATTGACACACAGTCTCGGTATTCAGTGTGTACAACAATTATACGTTTACATATTATCTTGTTTTCAGAAAACAAGCTTATCTTAGAATGTTAGAGAGGCTGCAAAAAATATGCACGTTTTCTGGGCAAAAAATTTCACATGATCTACTAAGCGAGTAAGATTGCATGCGTCTTCTCAACGCGTGCATAGTGAGGAGCATGACTCTAGTTGAGAGAGAGCTAGCGATTTGAGGTAACTGCTGTGTGTTCGAATGATTGGGTCGTATGAAGAGAACTAAGGACGACCTGTTGGTGAAGAAAGTGATGAAGTCAGAGGTGCCTAAAAAGCAATGTTAGCGGTGGGCCGAAGATAGAATGGATTTATGTTGTTGGAAAGCCGTTACGCGATCAAGTCATTACATTAAAGAAAACTATAAGAGTTACCCAGAAGACGTTGTTGTGTGACAGTGAGCATTTTTTTCGTCGAATTGAGTTTCAAACTATCTACAGTAGTAAAATCACAAAACATATAATTGCATCAATATTAGTAAGTCATCCATTTACCTATGTTGGCATGAGTTTTCAGTAGCGATTAACTCAAATTTTCATGCATATTTTAGAGAGATATGTTGTTGTTAGCAATTCAAAAGTTTCCTTTAATCCATCATCTAAAGTTCTTCAGAATATTTCATAGTTTACTCCAGCACTGCGAAATCAATTCATTGTGTGCCATTCTCATGAGTGTTTCGACAATAATCTGAATATATTATTCGAAAACAGGTGATAATATTTCTCTTGTTTTGCTCACTTCTAACACACATTACTGTCGAAAGTCAACCTACAGGCACTGAATGATCGTTTTTTCTATGGTGTCACAATCAGCTGTCTGTTGGAGCTCTTTTCAAGTCTGCTATGATGTCACTTAAAACCACCTTCCATAGTCTAACTTTTTCGCCGCCTGCATGCATGTTTTTCGCCACCTAAGTTATTTAAAAGCATAAATCGCTTCGGCGGCGAAAAACATGCTTGCAGGCGGCGAAAAATTTAGACTGGATTCAACATCAGGAAGAAATCTTAGTTTGAAATACTTTAATTGTTGCATGTAAAATTGACAAGTATCATAAACTGACGCGGGCAATTGCTCGTAATTTTAATTTGACTGTTGCAATTTGTTCGAGGACAAGTGCAATCGACAGTTCTGATTGACTGGGTTCAACGGATAACTCACGGTTCCTCTTCTTGCTCTTCTCCATCCCTCAAATATGCGTATGTCAGCGAATGGGGCTTGGTCTTTTCTGCCGTCAAATTGGCTACTGAATCGAAGGCCCTATATTTTCACTTTAAAATCAACAGCAAATAAAAAATGGACACACGCCCAACTTTTTATGCTGGTAAATCTACCAAGTTAATATTTCAAAACTCGTTTGAGTTTGACAATGAGCAGGACCCGTACGATATCTGATCAAAAGCAGCAAAATTTTACTGTTTGTGAGGCTGTGATACTTTCTGCAAATTTTAATGCATGGAAAATCAAAGGGATCTTTTATGCTTAGGAAAACCTATTTGAAAAAGAATGCATTTGAAATGTATCAAAAACAATATTTTACAAGCATAAATGTAATGAACTCAACTCATCAGGCTACTTCTCCGTCAATATAAAAAAATATATTCAATTGTACTCATCTCCCCATCACTGACCTCCAAAGGTAAAGCCGTCGCTTGAGCTGAGGTAGCATCCGGGATAGTCGCCCACGGCCACCGGCATACTGTCAATGAAATTAATCTCTGTAACGGTAGTCAGAGCAATGAAAAATCGTGCGGAACATGTGAATAACGGTTTATTAGTAACACCAACGATTATTTTTAATTGCTTCATGTTTACAACCGTAGTATCTTATCAAAACACACACCAGGACCAACGAACCACAGAATTTTAGAACATCAACCACTTTGTTGCAATACCGTTTGAAAGTCAAACACGGCATCTTTGTAAAAATGTTCGTTAACAATGAAGTATAGTACATTTTACTATGATACACGTAAGGAACCACACCAATTACACATATATAAACTTATGAATTTGGAGGCTAATAAATTTTAAAGCTATTTCATTCATAATTTTAAGCAGTGTTGCGAAAGAGGGATGACTCATCACTATGGGGTAGCATCATTTCACAGTTATTACTCAGAGAATTTACAAATACTTACAGCAGATTTCAAAATATGTTGCGACCCTTGGGTTTCTAATAATTTGAGGGGAAATTATTTGAATTTTCTCAGTAATTTCATATCTTCGTTGCATCTACTATTTTCAATTGCGTTCTTTGTGAGACCCAAAAAATACTCATGACAGTCGCGGTTGGACGCCTCTCGGCTACGAGAGCGTTGCCATCATCTGATTCTAAACAAAAGCCCCAGGAAATGAGTATTCGAAAATGCTATCAATAATTCTCGAGTTCCAATTACCAACTCTGCATTGTTTTCTCTCACAGTGAGGTTTCGTTGATAGTAAATGTGGAATCATGCAAACCGTTGTAGATGGTAATAAGAACGACACTGCTTAGGAAAGGACTGAAACTTCATGTGACTTCAAGGAACACAAGAAAAAACAATGTGTAAAACGGAACATTTGCCGGAAATGATTGGGTTACATCACTTTTTCAAAGTTCACAATTTACAATTTTAACTTCATAGCAAGCTGTCGGCTAAAATTGCTGCTCGCGTTATCAGGGGACAAATTCTATTTTCGACAGCAACTTACGAGTACTGCAACTCATCACTATTCGAAAGAATTAAAGTTTTTACTTTAATTTTTTACAAATAGAATTTTTCTCTCAATTTAGGAGCATTCACCGGACAATGGAAAAATTGCGCTAGAATATCAAGCTGACGATTAATGTTTTAAATTTTTTCTTCAGTGCTGAAATTTGGAAAAAGTCATTCCTACAACAGGTTATAAATAACATCTCATTTCCCATGATTCTATCGCAAATTAAAAGCACATCCACAATCGTGCGCTTTGACACAAAAACGCACGAGGCGCATGCAGCCACGTACCGCAGAATTATGTCTGCAGGTTTGGGCAATGCACATTTGAACTGCAGTTACGTTCATATTTAGATTAGGTTTATGTGTAGCTGCGGATGAGGATTTTTGATTGAAAATCTTTTTGACTATCAGGCTTTTCAAGGGTAGAGAAATTAGTAATTTAAATGAGTGTTCGAAAATCTGACAATGGTCAGTAACTGCTGATTGGAAAGAAGACGAACGGCTCTACGAAACATTCCTAAATGATAGATTTGTCTAATGAGCTGTTGAAGTTTGGTAAAAGCAATGTAAGACTGCACACACATGCATGACACATCCATGAAATAAGTTTCCCTAGGTCATCAAAAACACCAACGAAAAAAATTAATTGAAAAGTTCAATGTAGCACACGTAACACAAGTTGAACTATTTTCCTACGTAATCATCAACAGGAGTTAAGACATTTATTAAATCTTAGGATCAAAACTTGTATCGTTGCGTAGAAGAAGTTTGGAGCTGAGGTAAGCACCAGTGTTTGACAGCCTCCTGCAACTCTGGGTCGCTGAGAGACGTGTAATGGTGACCTAGGTGGTGCTCGTAGGTATACGGTTGCTGAGCTCATCGCAAAATGACTGTTCTTCATTTTTCCCTACTACATTCACTTCACACTATCGTCCGTGACGAGTGCTGACTGCCCATTACACTCCCCATCATGCGATACAAATAAAACAAGAAATATAAATGGCAACCTCACAACAGCACGCAAATCACAAAGAAAACTTTGAAAATAATACTTTGCAAATCAAATGATCAGAAACCACCAAGCTTGAAGTCCACAAATTACTGAAGGACTCACGTCTGCTGGTGATGAAAACAATTTCTCGTGGGGAGTCAGTGCAGTCCTGCTCTCCGTTAGGGTCATAGACGCTCGTGAGAGCGACGCTGCAGTTCCCTTGGTCTCTGAACATGAACGCGCCTGGAAAGAATCATGGGGGCTGCTATAGCGTGAGGTCTACCTCTAACTAGTACTATAACGTGATGTTAGGTTACTAATGGATATTACTTATTTCCAAACATTTAATTTAGCGATAAACACTTAATTTGTACTTCTCAAATTGCATCTGGGTTGGTGATACATGGCGGTAGACCTCACGCTATCGTAGCACCGAATCATGTTGGTCACCATGATGGGCATTGTTGCTCTAAGAGTGTTGCTCTAAGAGAGTACGGCAGATATTGGCTCATGCGCTCTATAACGTCGTTCAACTGCTTCACTGGGACTCTGCGTTCTGATTGACGTTGAGCTGGAAGATTATTTTGGTGAGTTCTCTAGCGATAACTGTTTGAGTCAAACTAGAAGTTTTTTACTGGTAAATAAAATTATTTTTAACCATCGGATTTAAAGCTATTCAAAATACTGTGAGTTATATTTTGAAAATTTTGTTTATTAGGATAATTTTAACATCAAGTTGAGACTATTAGCTGTCAAAATAAATTTTTGACGCAAGGTGAATTAAAATGGTACCTAGTGGGGCAATAAGCCCAGGGTGCCCGCGGGGTCAAACGCCCATGGTGGGCTCATTGCCACTCTGAAGTTTTGTGTATTTTCTAATCATTTATGTCACCTTATCTAATTTTACAGATAAAAAAGGGTGTACAATTATAAAAGGAGAACGAAAATAGTTAATTATTCTCGAATTGAACTCCATAATGCCTTGGAGGAAATTCAAAACGGCAAATCACTGAACTCCACAACTGCAAAGTTCAAAATACCGAGAAAAACGCTGCGAAGGCACAGAGACGGTTAGGCGAGACAACCTGGAATCCCTCGTATTGGGAGGTACGACAGATCCCTCCCTGAAGATGCTGAAATTGCAATTGCTGAGTGCATTAAAAATTTGCAAAATAGAATGTTCGGACCAACATGTACCGATGCGAGGAGAATTGTGTTCAACGTTGCTCATCGACAAAATATAAATCACCCATTAAAAAAAAAGAAACCAAAATGGCTGGTAGTGATTGGATAAATAATTTTATGAATCGACATAATTTAAGCATTTGTATTTCTTTATCAACAAGTTTGGGACGAGTTGTTGGCTTTAATAAGCCAAAAGTTGATAAGTTTTTACGGTCTTGGCTGGAATCATGAGCTAGTAAAAATTCCCTGCGGGGTGTGCGGGGAGCCTTTTGCGAATAGCCGGTCTCGAGAGAAATGGATCCAATGTATGGCGTGCTCAAAATGGGCTCATCAAGACTGTACAGATGGTGATCGAAGGTGTATATGTCAAAACTGCGATAGCGAATAGGATCATTGGTAAAATTTAACCTATATGGTTTTTTCATTGCACTAGCAATTAGATGAATTACAGTATATGCTTCTCTCGGTATCAGTTGTTTTACGCACTCTAAGAGATATTTTTTCTAGTCATTAATAACTTGATGAATTGAACATTTTTTTAAAATGTTTCTATTATGTTGAACTTTCAAATGTGATTTTATTATCATTAAAATAAAATAAGAAGAACACAATTTGAGCCCGGGAGTGGGTGCCTTGCCCCAAGCCCCAGGCTGGGGCAATAGGCCCATTTCGACACTTTTTAGAAAACAATTTTTTACGATTATTTGAACTAATCTACAGGCGTTTAATACATACCACATATTCCCCAATAGTAGTGGAATTTAAAAAAAGAAGAACAACCTAATATCAATGGTAACTTTCTCATATATTCCCTTTGGAAAAAGGGGGGGGGGCCCGCTGCCCCCTGTTACACTATACAAAGGATTTTCTCTGTCATTCAGCCATGCTCCACCAAATGACACAAAACGAAAAAAATATGGAAAATTGCATCGAGAAAATTTACCCTCTAGATCAGACGGGTATCTAATGATTGAAAAGTTTGCTTAGAGGGTGAAAGTGTATCTCTTCACTCCATATAAAGCATGATGAACAACTCTGCTGGTGCGCCAACATTTTCTGCCTCTGGCTTGTGACGAAATAGCACAAGAACGGAGCAAGTAATCAGCGTTTTCAACCGACTGTTACATGGACGTTACCAGATTTTATCCTAAAGGGCGAATCTTCGCGTCACTCTCTCTTACACACTAGAATAAACATTTGGATAGATTTCTATTTTTATTTACTCCATATAACTTTCACTATCTATTCACAAATATTAATGGTGTGTTACTTCTGAACTGCTATGCAGAATGAAGTCGATGGGAAGAATGTACAGATTCATGAATGCATCATAACTCATGAACGAAACCAATCGTCTGTCCAATACTTCTCATTACTTCAAGTAAGCAAAAGACTTTAACCATCTCTGCCATAGCTAGATTCGAGTTATCATGCCCAATTTAAAATCAAGGACGTGTCGCCGGTGAATTAAGGACGAGACAGTCGATCAAGTATGAATTAAAGGCGAAT
>JACJUY010004001.1:5276-77496 GCA_014220935.1 Platorchestia sp. MABIK | reverse complement strand
CTCGCACCCCCTGGAATATCGCCTCGCACCCCCTGGAATATCGCCTCGCACCCCCTGGAATATCGCCTCGCACCCCCTGGAATATCGCCTCGCACCCCCTGGAATATCGTCTCTCACCCCCAGGGGGTGCGAGCACCCCAGGCTGGGAACCCCTGCTCTATATACCAACGGCCACAAAAAGCTCTAGCTTAGCACTCAGCTCAGGAGTACAGCACGAGAACATCTTCAGCGCCACCTGGATGGATAAGGGAAATCTTCAAGAATTCAATTGACTGTGTCGAGCTCCAGCACATTTTCATTACGGACCATGCAATCAGCGAACGAAAAGATGGAAAATTTAATTAGAGGAGATTTTTTCTTAAAGGTATAGATGGTTTTGCTAAAAGAAGTAAACGGAAGGAATATAACAGTAAAAAAATTCAATCAATAAACAAGAAACGTAAAACAGACAACCTAACATGAAAACTGAGATGTACTGAAAACGAAACGGACACGTGTGAGGAATGCCAAATGGATGAGGGAAAACTATGATGAGCAAATGAATAGGTAAACATCACAAACAAAAATCGTGCAGAATTTTTACGGGAGAATAACGCAGGAATTGTTACGCGCTAAAGATGAAATGAGTATCAGGAAACAAGATTTAATTTTTAATATTTAACAAACTTTAATGATAATTAGACAGTTTTCAGTCCGCCCTAGTCTTACTCAAGGTACAAACAACGGCGAAGTGGAATCTCTGCAGCGCCGTCTGGCATTTTGCCTAAGCAATTACGCGAGCAAATTAAAAATACAGGGCGCAGCAGGCCACTAGAACGCCGCTTGTTGTTGACTGTTGTATTTGTATATACTCGCACGTTGCAGGTGGGAGTTGTGTTGCCAGATTGAATTTTTAGTGCTGAAATGATTTATTTAATCTTTTTTCTTCAAAACAAATTTTGTCACAAAGAGCTCCCAGCATTCGCTACTCATCGGCATTGTCAGATACAGAGTGGTCTGTTACGGCTAAATTTCATTCAAGTAACACAACTCTGAGAATTAATGCTAGTGAATAGCTAATTTGGGAACACTGTGTGGAAGCCATGTTTTCGATGGAAAACGAGAATGCGAGTAACTTGGTTAGAGCAAGAGACTTCTTTGTTCAAAACACAGACATTTTTAACATGAGTTCCATACTAAATAATGCCTTCCTCCATCCTTTCTTTGGATCGCTTTTGTTGCGGATAGGGGGGGCGTAAACCAACTAATAATCTAATCTAACGAGTCAGTTGTGGGTTCAGTTCACATTGTTTTCGTACTAGCGCGGCGAGCTGCGACAGCTTATGGAAGCCCCTGCAGTGCCTGACTAAGCTAATTTGTCGCCAAGTTCCGTCGTCGTTGCTGCTGTCGTTTAATCGTCTATAAAGTTCAATTGATGGACGTTTTTTTGTCAGTTCAGCTCTTACTATTACCACATGATCTCTTCGTTTCTTTCATCGTATGCTTTCTTCTCATGTTCCTCCTTTGGGACTTCTTTTATATATGTTTTCTTGTTCAGACTTTTCTTGCTGATTTTTTCCAGTTTATTTTTTCATTGGGTTTCTTTTTTTTCAATTGTTTTTCTTCTTACTTTTCATGTTCTCTTGTACCTATTTCTTTCTCCTTTATGTATAAAATTTAAAAATTATTATTCGTTCTTCTTTCTATACATTTTTGCTTTCATATCTGTTATTTTACTATACTCTGTCATGCTCGTATTTGATTTGCTCTTTAATTCATTCTTTTTGTTTCTATTTCTATTTGTTGTTATTGTTTAACTTTCACCCACCTCATTCTGCATACATTTTTCACTTCTACGTTCTCGGTGCCAGTTTCCTCATTTTATTTGTCGGCGTTGAGGTTGCCTTCTTCCTCAATTGACGCTCAAGTTGCGACAGCGTCATCTTAATGAAGCTCTGCAGTGCCACAACTGTTTCCTTGATTTTTATTGCGTTTGAATTTATTCCGATCCCAGCTGGTGGTTCAGGGTGTAATCCAACGTTGCGAGTGTGACGAAACGAAGCATTGTCCACGCCTTCGCGAAATCAGGGACTGTTTCCGTGTCCTCGTGTTATGAATGAATTCGTTTCTAGAATATTTGCATTCGTTGTTGGTCAGTCGCACGCCACTCATTGTTAGTGGTCAGATATCTGCCACCTGCAAGAATGTGTCATAGTAGGTAGTGAGTGTGTCCATAGTCGTAAGCTGTAATTCAAGTAACGCATGTCTGCACCTCGCGTTGTTTTGGTGGACGATTTTTCTTTGCGTTGCTGCTGCGAAATGCAAGTGAGCTTATCTTAGTATTTCTTCTTAAAATTTAACGCATGTGATATATTTTTAAACAGTTTAAATCTATATCAATCAGCGCCTCTGAAAAAATGAAACGTGTTTTTTTCAGTTCATTTTATTGCTCTTTCTTCTTAAAAGTAAGTTTTCAAACAAAATTAATACATTTTATTGTGTTCAATATCTCACACGATAAACTTAAATTTATTTCAGAGCTTTGTTAATCGTTGAAAGCAGTTGCGTTTTTCTCGAAGTTGTATTTTTAGTTAGAGCTGTCCTTCGGACGGTAACTTAAGCTTTGGTTTTCCATTTTAAATTGAAAAACATGTTTTTGCTTGTGGTACAGTATTTTAGCAAAGCTATTTGTCTTAACTCTTCTCTTTATTCGAAATTTACGCGCAAATGCTAATGCCACGTCTATTAGATCAAAGTTTATTATGTATGTTTGAGACCGCTTCAGCTTTTCTTTTGAGGGTTGTAGAAAGGAACCATTCCGTTCTCGACTTTTTGGCGATTACGGTTTAAAAAAAGTAAAGTTCTGTTTCCTCAACTTGCTTGGAAGTTCGACTTTTTGTAACATGGTCAAGTCCCACGGTAATCCTTCTGTTTTTTTTTGCAGCTTCATTGCCCGTGAAGCTAGCGTACATCGCGCTTTAATATTACCTCGCCTGCGTAAAATACTGTCTCTTAGTTGTCCCATTAGGCTTAGGCAGAGTTACTGAAAGACTGGTTCTTCTTACCGTGGACTTTTGCTGCAAAACTTTTGACAGAAAATGTTTTAAGCCCTCAAGTTGCTATTCTGGTGTGAGGCGTCGACGCTTAAATGTTAAAGGGGCAGTAATTTGCTTTATTTTGGCCATTTTCAGACAGCAATGTCGAGCTCCGCCTTGCTAAAAGTTCTGTTAACTTCTCCCAGTTGAATGCTAGCAGCCGCTATTTGCATTCCTGCGTCGAAGTAAACTTTTAACTGCAGACTTTTCTGCCAAGTGCAATATCTCTCCTCGTACGCTTGGATCAAATATTCTAGAATTGTTTTTGTGTTGTCTTAGCACTCTATTCCTACTGCCAGCTATCTTATATCAGAGGTGCATTTTTCTTGTATTAATCCGGTGTCCGTTCTATTCAGTTTTGGGTCAATGCCAATGTGGCGTGGGAGATGGCAGGTGATGACGTGTATCTCCTCCGTGGCGAAATGGATTAATCATCACATTTTGGACAAGAAAGTCTCCCGTTCGATTCCAGTTCGACCCCTACGATATTTTTACCTGAGTACGTGCAGCTCCCCTGGTGATAATAGCAAGAGGTAGAAGAGGTTTAGAGAGTGGAGCTTCCCTTCTACTGATGCGTTTGTACTTTTTTCATTTCACCCACTTAGGTTATGAGGTTGAAAAATGATTGCTACTACACAACGGTAATATTGGAGCGATCAAGAAAGTTGTGTTGAGGACGATATAAAATGTTATCGAGCACGAATGGTCAATACTGAGGATGCCATCGGTGACTTAAATACGATTGAAAACTACGACATTCAACTTCAGAAAACGTTTCATTAGCTTAAAAGTTACTAGATAGATCTATATCAATCAGCACCTCTGGAAAATGATATCTGTTCTTTTTTCATTTCATTTATATTTTTCTTTCTTCGTTAAAGTAAGGTTTCAAAGGATGTGAATATATTTAATATTAATATCAACATTTTTCACGATACACTTAACTTTATTTCAAAACTTCTTTGGTCGTTTAAGCGGTTATCTGGAAACGTCAATAATTCTAATTTCCCAATCCGATAAAATTGTCATCCGTGAATCGAACAAGGACCAAACAGCGATTGAGCATGAACAAGTCAAGTTCTTCGATTATGTTGCGATGTCTTGAACATCTTCCTTTTGATTTTCTCGTGTTTCCGAGCGGCAAAATCTCATCCCCCGCTTCTCTGAAACTGGCGACGCAAAGCGAGCAAGAAGCGTCTGATGCAAATTTGAAATTTTAGCTTGTGCGCGGGAACTCCATTTGGAGCTACCCGGGCAAAGTATGGCGTGCTTTGTGTCGCATCCCCGCATCGAAACGGAAAATATTTCCCTGGAAACCTCTCAGAGAAATGTTTCTCCCCAAAAATTTTCGTGCGAAAGAAGTGAAACGTTTGTTGCGTTCGCTTGCATTGTCTGTTGAGTGCCTGCCAAGTTAGGAGATTTTTGGGGTTTCTTATTGGTAATTTCTGCTGATTGGCTAACGAGAGGACGAGACCTGAATGACTGTATTTACGCGTTTTGCGCCTGTGAAACTTTTCTTTAGGAACATTGCACGGCTAGTGAATTCATGTTGCTTCAATGACTCTGCTTTTCTTGTCTTTCAGTGAATATTCGTACGTAACAATGTGCTTCTGCTATCTTATGCAACCCGTGAAGTTATTATACGTGTATATTTCTGCCGTCATCGTACGTGAACGTCGTGGTTTGTTTGAATTTTCTTTTAGATAATTTCTCTGTACCTGTTCTCATACATATTTATGAAAATATTAAGCTTTAATTTTGTAGACGTAACAATTTAGATTTTCTGAGTCTTACTTGAATTATTCTGGTGTCTTGTCGTAACAATAATTTCCGTGTCTTGAAAATTATTGTGTGCTGTACTGTGAAAGCTTTGCGTACGAAGACAATTTCGAAAAATGTCTCGATTTTTTCATTCCTTCGGTTATTTTTAGTAAATATTCAGCGACTTCTTTGAATTTCTTATTCTTGTCGTGCCATATTCTTTCAGTAAGATGCCCATTAAATTACCTCCATTGTATATCTTCAGGAAATGTGTGACCTGCTGTTGGATGCATTGTTTTTTATTTCCTTTACAGTCATAGAAGTACGATGACTGTAGGAGATTGTGCTTTTTATGCTAGCTAATTTAAGTTTTTAGTCATTGATGTTTCTTTTATGTCAAATATAAATAAAATAAATACGCATTACAGATTCAAGTTTGCACAGCTCCGCCTGGAAAACCTACGAACATTGCGAACAAAGCGTAGAAATTGGACACTGAATTTTTTTCAGTGATCAGTAAATAGGCTTGAAATTCCCTGATTCGTGAAAGCGTAAAAATGGGTCTCTGAGTGGTCGAAGTGATCACCATAGTGACTAGTGACATTTTGCAAGAATACTGCAATGAGTGAATAATATGTTTGTATTTTGATCTAGTGCAACGGGCCCGTACTGTGACATATGAAGCCCGGTCTCTTGTGTTGAACATTTCGGAAATAATCACTCTCGGATGATTCTACTGAACAGAAACGGTTTTGATGATTAATGTTATTCTGGGGTGAAATAAATAGGTGTAGAGAGATGTCTTTCACCTTACCAACGAAGTCTTCAAAGTGAACGGATAGAGTTGAAAAGATCGTGTCAAGTGATCCGAAGTTAACTCCAAAAATTCTACACGAGTGATTCTACGAAGGGATGTGAGTCGTCAGTCATTGCAAAAGCGTAGGATTAAAAAAGTCTCAGCGCTTTGAATCCATAAAAGAAATTGTGGTTGCTGAGAAAAATGAGCCCAAGACCAGCCGCTCAGTTGATGAAAGTGTTGATGTAATTAAGTGAATTGATCTGCGTCGTTGCACGGATGAAAGTGATCGGTGTAGAGGACTCGATGTTGCCGAGCTCGATGTTGGTGTGCAGCATGCGGGAATCTCACATCTCATGGATCTACAACAAGTGTAAGATCTCCTGAAGACAAACTTATAGCTCAGAAATTATCTCGCTGGAAGAGGCTAATTTCGTGATGTTTGAAGGCGTCGAGAACCGAAATAAATAATAGCAACGCCGTTGGCGTCAGCAAATTCGGATAGATTTTATGTCAGTTGTTGGACAGCGTAGGCACGTTACGCGCCACTCGGGTTGAACTCGATCTGCCTTCAAACATCACCAATATAAGCCTACTTTCTGTCGTGCGGAAGGTTCAAGTTTCAGTAGAACTGTGTGATTATCCAGTTATGAATCATTCTATCGCTAAATTTTATTCATTGGAAGAGTTAAAGGACTTCTGGTTATTTTAGATGAAAAAATCACAACTGGATCGACATCACGCTCATCAATCAGTTTTCGAATGTTTACGGTTTAATTTAATGCCTAGCTTAATAAAATAAACTTGTGACTTTGAAAAAGATAATAGTGATTGATATTCTGCTACTGACATTTTCAGTCGTTTTGGTGTTCAAATATTTTGTGCTTACGAACTAAAACCGCAGATTTACCTGAGAAATCTGCGCTTTCTAATTGCACCGTGTGCCCGAGGCTTCTAGAATTCAAACTCGCTCACGGTTTCTTCGCTACCATCGGAAATGTTGTCTCTCTTTATGCCTGGTGTGTACTACATCACTAACGTGCAATAAACCAGCCAAACTGGGCTTTGTCTCTCTTTCTCTGATGGTCTCGAATAATGATAAACTGGTGTCTTGTTTCCACGCAGTATGCATCGCGGAAATATGTTTCTCATTTGCACTGTAATGTGTACTGTGAAGCGGTCTTTAAAAGAACCATCATTTTTTGATTACATTCGATAACTTCCACACAATTTTCAAGGCATGCAATTGAAATAAATCACAGATACACAGATATGACAACTACGGTGGTTTTCACGAATATCTGTGGTTTCATGGATGACGTGCTTGCATGATTTTCCTAGTGCAGCATGTGTAACACACGGCATTTTGAGCGGCACACTTCAGAGATGCATACTGTACTTGCGTTGGTTGGAGCCAGACAAACAGAATGAGACAATGACCTGTGGCTCGTCATGAAAGTTATTGGCTTAGGCTGCAGTTGTGCTGAAGGTTATGTGTTTCAATTAAACTTATCATACCTTACAGTCAAATTATGCTGTAGTGACTGACTACTCAATACCTCAGTTACTCGTCAACTCTACTTGTAGTGTTTTGTCTTGGTTACCCCTCAACTCTTGACTCGAATCACTCAAGTGTTTTGTAAATGTAAGATGTATCAATGTAACTTATGTCAATTAATGTTCCGCCTTCTAAAAAACATATGTACGACCTGGTGATGCTACCTGAGTTAAGGAGTAACTAAGGCAAAGCGCTACAAGTAGAGTTGAGGAGTAACGAAAGTATAGAGTAGTCACTACAATGCTGCGAGCTAAACAGCTAGAAGGTTGGCCATGGCATATGAGTGTACTCATTGACTCCCGTACTTGTGCTGTCATTCTGTTTAGTACCAAGTATTTTAGAGGTTCTTCGTTGTTGGTGAAAACCGTTTATTTCATCGGGGATATAACTATTGCATCTATGGGAATCATCGCTCTCTGGAGGAAAATGTTATGTCCAGAGCTGAAGGTTAGGTGGCCTTCTTTTATCGAAATAGAATATTTTGCTTTCTCACAGACTATTTTTCTTTTCTTTTCACTGCTGTCCTGTTTCTGCACGTATTACTTTCTTCAACTTTTATTTCTTGTTTCATGACTTTTCCTAACAAACTGTTTTAATGTGCAGGTCATCTTGTGTGGGATAGATTCCCCGTTCTCTTAACTCCTTGCTTTATGGTGCATTCCTTCTTCCACACATACGAATACTTTCGATATAGCTAGGGAAGCTTGAAATAACTTGTTAAATCTAAAATGTTTACAGCGGCGATAATTTGATATATAAAGTTGCAGGAATCAAAATATATCTTGTAATTTCATGAGTTGTGTGCGTAGTTTTCTTTAGCACTTTTATGCCTTGAAACTTTGAACAAAGTGAACGATTAATTATAGCTTTGAACATTGGAACAGTATCTTTGATGTGTGGTTTTGGGTGCATTCTGGTTATAGAACGAATGTCAAGTGTAAGGCAAAAGTGCTTTAAATATTCACTAAGATTATTTTTCACGGGCACTGAACGATGCGGTCAGCTGCTGCAACATTTTACTTCATACATCATTTACTCCTCTCTGTTACTTGAAAGGTCTAACAATTTCTCACTCCTTCGTATTAAATAAATCGACCATTTTGCTTTTTTCAGACATTGTAGGGGAAGCAAAGATCGCTTTGACGCTATTTGTTCGTTGCACATGCTACTCGGGACTACTGTTTACTTGTATAATCCTTTTTACTAACGGTCTCATCCTCTTACATTTGGTTCTTCTCTTTCGGCCTTGAAATGATGGGTGTTGGTGGTTGATGGGGCTTACTCTTCATGGTTCTTCTTGTTCACTTACTTATTTGAATTTAAGTTTCCCAAGAGTCATTCGTTCAAATATCATTGGGTAGTTTGATATTTTTAATAGTGAATTTCATCCCTTCAGGGGGATACAACTAATGCATTTATGGGAATAAACACTCCCAGGGTGAATATGTAAGATTTCGAGCCAATGGTTTGTTAGGCCTGCTTTTTGTTGAATCAGAATTTATTTTTTGTTTTGTTACGGACCATCTTTTCTCGCTTCACTACTGTCTTGTTTTTCTGTAACTACTGTTTTCTTCTTGAACTTTAATCTTGTTTCATAAACTTATTTCTCAACTAAGTATTTCCATGTACCGTCTTTATTGCTTTCGCGTTCCCGTAAGTTCATGCTAAATGATGCCTTCCGTCATCCTCTCTTTGGAACGCCTTTGTTGCGGTTAGGAAGACTGAAACTAACTTCTAATCTAATCTGAAGTTGAACTTTATTCCTATTATATCATTTCTGCATTTTACAAAGGCTTAGGTGATTTAGTCTGAATAGTTTAATTGAATGCTTTTGATAGCATTCATTTGTCGTGTCGGTGTTATTTGTCTCCTGCTTGGTTCGTCGTTTATTATCCAGTTGGAAAGTTTCTTCGTTGGATCACGCAGCGGAAATATCGCTTTTTCGTGCCCAGAAGTAGCCTGCGCATTAGTACTAGATCCCAATTTTTGAAACCAGTCCGAGTGTCGACGGCTTATTTTATTTCCAAGCTTCGATTCATACCTGTGCTCTGGGCCCTCATTCAAACCCGTTTAAAATAAAGCAGAGTTTTCTTCGAGTATTTTTTACATTTCGATTGTGTGGGGTTGTATAGCGGTGATACATAGTTCACTGAATACTTTCGGTGCATCTCTCGTCTGAGTGTTAGCGTCTTTCCCTATTCAACTATCTACACAACTCAACGACCTTCGAACGCAGTAAAGATTCTTATCAACTTGTTCATTTATAAAATAGTTTCTCCTTTGGGTAGCTTCATTTATTGTTTATTGAAGGGAATTGGGAGTGAATACTATTTTTCAAGTAATTATTATTACCGTTAATCAATACTTATACGTAATTACTTCTCACTTCTTGCTGTGTTGATCGTTGTACAGTTTGCTGTTCTGACGTATTCAGTGAACGTATAATTCTTAACGGGCGAACAGCCAATTTTAATCATACGTGTGCCCCGCTGCTGTTGTGACTATCACATTGCATGCCTAACTCCTATTAACAATATAACTAATAACAACTGGCGATAACAACTGCATACCGCAATGGCTTGGGGCTACTGGTGCAACTACACCAACTCCGTCGCTGCGCCTGCCGCTACGATGCCTTCTTCTGCTCCTGCTGTGTCTTCCGACCGCAGCTTCTGTGCTCTGTCACTCTTCCCTTCCATGTGCAATGGAGCCCCTTCTGTTTCTTCCCCTCCTTCTCCGTCCTCGTCTTCTTCTTCTTCGCTTTCCATGTCGTCTTTGCCCACACCTCCGCCCCCTCCTTCCGCAGCAACCTGGCATGGTGAGTTTTTTCCATTCGCTTTTCTTTTCAACTTGGTTGTTCTGTGCCTCTCTCTCTCACTCTCTCTCTCTCTCTCTCTCTCTCTCTCTCTCTCTCTCTCTCTCTCTCTCTCTCTCTCTCCCTCTCTCTCCCTCTCTCTCTCTCTCGTGTGTCCCTTCCGAGCAGTGTATATAAGTGTTGTGACCTTCTACCCTGTCGCTTTTATTCCTCGTCGTCGTTTTGACGCTAAGCACTGTTCTTTGTTACACTTTTGAACAATCTCACTATTTTTTCAGTCGATATATTTTTCAGTGAGTGATGCATTTTTCGTGTCGGTTCTATCAGCATTGTCATAGCGTAATTTCTGTTAGTGTTTACCTAGATCGCAAGTCAATATTACAGCTTTGACTGATGAATTCCTTTTTTTGTGCGCTTTGCTTTTGGTTAATTTGCCTTAAAACCGTCGTTCTTTTACAGCAGTCTGACGTGATGACATGCTATGCTTGACTCCGTGCCCATTCGAAACCAAATATTCCATCGTGCAGTAACGTAAATTACTATCCGGGCATCAAGAATAATCTAATATGTCCGAATTCTACCCAGTTCGGTATTGTGGCTGTGTTATTTGTTCCATATTTTGAGCTCACAATTCCTGTCGCTTGACTCAATACCGTCCTTCCATGCTGTGAAGAGGCCTTCAGGGATTAAATGCTCTCCCCCTAGTAGTCGTGATATCTGTGAATTAGCGCGTGTTGCGGACTTCGTGATAACCTGAACTATTTGTCTCCATTTACCCAGTGTTGTCTGTGTTCGTTGTCGAATCAGTTGTGAGTTTGAATGGTAAATCTTGTTTTCTGTGAAATTCGCGTGTTTGCATGTGTTTTTACTTCTGATGAAACTAAATTTCCGTGCACTTAAACTTTACTTCACGGCTTAGTTGGGTCATTGAATCCTATTTCGCTGTTGTCATAATGCTGAATCTTAATCGTCTGCAAAACGACGTTCTTAGGAAGCGCATTAAATTATGAAGGTTGGTGAAGCATCTTGTTCCATTAATTTTTTAAAATTAAATATTAAAACTTTCGAAAGAAACGACGCTCGTCTTCAATATCTGTAAGTAATGGAGGAAACATGATGGTGTAAATATAGCATTTTAAAATTTTCAAATTCAAATGCGAAAACGAAATAAAAAGGGTAATGAATGCATTGTTGAGTGGAAGTATTATTTATAAAGATATTCGGAATGTATTATGCGCCTCTGGATTATTGCCAAGCGCAAATTTGGTTTTCTAAAACATCTGAGTCCAGCGTTATTCTGCGCTCTATATTTACCCTTGAGCATCGTCGGTGCTTGTAAATATGAACTGTCCAAATATTTAGCGCCGCTCATGAAATCCGTTCACCGAGAATGAATACTCTATTAGGGGCTATTCTCAATGAAAATTATACTATTTTTCCGCTGCAACTTCGCTATTGGTAATCATTTCTGTGCAAAGGAGCGTATTCCTGACTGCAAAATATCGT
Source organism: Platorchestia sp. MABIK (assembly GCA_014220935.1). NCBI lineage: Eukaryota > Metazoa > Arthropoda > Malacostraca > Amphipoda > Talitridae > Platorchestia > Platorchestia sp. MABIK. The sequence goes on along the minus strand of JACJUY010004001.1, from coordinate 65,986 downwards.
TGTTCTCTGGCATTCATGTGGCGGTATAATGGGACTTCTTGCGGGCAGATCAAGTGTTACTGGAGTACAAGAGGAGCTCTCGTATAGGCGTTCCTCTAGTCTCTCTTGCTAGCAACCAATGTTTGTGATCATTGTGTGGGTTAGAATTATTTCTATTTTATAAAAAAGCTTTAGAATTCTAGATTATTCTTCCTCCAATGATATGATAAAAGGGAAAATATTTGAATTTAAAAGCACAAATCGCTTTCAAACATGATTCGTGTTGAATCCCTCTGAAAATACTGGATAAGAGCTCGTTCATTTATATCTTCCTTTATTCTGTATGCCGAATTTTGAAAGAAGTTTTGTCTATCTTGTTTTCGACTTTTTCTCCCCTGTTCACGCTAGAAAACTTCCTTTGAGAAACGAAGTTTCTACTCCCCTCGTGACTTCGTTCATTTTAAACCATGATCTGCCGCTTTCAAGTCGGTCAGCTACTCGAAAATTTCGTGTGTCAAGCTCCTCATTTTGGGTTATGTTCATCTTGTTTATTTTCCAAAGCATTTGAGAGTGCTTCGGTCTTCTTAGTCGCTGTCCTTGCCTCTTAATATTATTTCTGTAAAACTAAAATCACTGAAAATTTTGTGTGGTGACTCGCATCAGCCTTAGCTAGTTTGTGTGCACGTATGCATGTTTTTTTATCCTTGTGTTGTATCAACGTTTCATGGTGTCCATTTTAAAACATAAATTTGTGCTCATGTAGTGTGGATTTTTTTTTTCGCATGTGTTCAACTTTCTTTGTTCTGTATATTTGATACATGTAATCTACATATTTTCTGTCGAAAATATATATCGCTTATCTTGGCTCGTTCGTATACTAGTGTAATGCATTATTCTCTACTGGAATTTTTTTTTTTCACTAGATGGCAAATAACATTTCTGTCAAAGTTCTGAGATATGTAATTAGCTGACTAACTCTTTTCTTTTATACCTGTTCGATGGTCTTCATGAGCTCTGGCCTCCGCGGTTCTATCCATTGCAGTTAGCCGATCTGGTTCCGGCGGACGTTTGAGGATTGATAAAACGCTTTCATTCTCTGTCGGGGTTCCCGAGCTTTCCCTTACTGCTTCAAAATGTCATGTAATCAACCTGCTTCAAATCGGCTGTTTTTAAACAGTGCTGTTGACCATAGTCTTGATTTTTATTCCGTCATTTAAAATGAACAATTCGTCAGTGCTGTTATTATTCAAGAACCTCTATCATTATAGCTAAACTAAAACTAGTATGATTCAAGTTAATATAAGGCAAAAAGGAACAATTGGCATGTATTTGTTGTAATTAAGATTGATTGTACGTGCAAATGACAGTGTTATTATTGTTGCAGTGTTCCCGAACGTGCCGGAGCCTGGGATGCTGTGCCACGGTGAAGACCGTAAGTAATCTTGTCTTTCAGAAACGTTTGCGTTTCATGTCCTCATTCAACTTGAAATATTACGTATTTCATGTCCTCATTCAACTTGAAAAACTATGTGTTGCATATCCTCATTCAACTTGAAATGTTATGTTTCAAATCCTCATTCACCTTGAAATATCTCATTATCCCTAAAAATACGCTGTAGTTTCAGTATGCCCACAACACAGTTTCAATTTTGACAAAGCGTAGCATGTATGATCATTAGTCGTGCTTGGCGTAATGAATCAACATTTTTGAGATGCATGCACAGTCCCGGAACACTTGTACCCACGTCAGGCCAGTCCTGTAATTTACGGCGAGTATTTCGCAGTTATTGGCTGCTTGACTCGAGCAATGATCGCAGCATAAAGTGCTGCTCGTCCATTGAAGCTACGCTCCGCGAATTGAATGCCATTCTGCCTGGCTTTATGGTGCGCTGGCTGGCCGAGTGCGCGTGACCCGAAGCTCGCGGCTTCTGTAGGATCTTGAGGGAAGGCTTCCGGGGGAGGCTCGGTACAGCCCATGTGTTGTTAACACGTTCATCGCGTTTACGTGGGTGTTAATGGTTGGTTTCGTTAGGTTGGGGATAGCAGAACAGAGAAATTAACTTAACTGCTCGAAGACATTTTTATCCTTCCTTCCTTAGAAATATGAGACATAAATTACTGGATAACATTTCAACTCAAATGATAATAGGTATTTTCTTTTGAAAAGGTCAAGAAAAATAAGAAATGGTTTTTCATTTCTACTGGTACGTGAATGAACAATTTACCTATTGGTAAACATATGGGCCAATAAGCGGGGAACGTGTTTACACGTTGACTGCGTATTGGGCCATTTGTGTACCACTAGGTAAGTACGTACCGTACCGGTGTAAATGAATAGTATTTCCTCTGTTTCGCGATCTTTTTAAAAAATGAATATTATCATGCGACGTAAAATGTAATCGTGCAATTATATTTTTCATACTTCTTAGAAAGTATAGAAATCTGTTTGAGCAATAAAGTCGATTTCCCGATTCCGCTACGTACAACCTAACCAAACCAACCGAACAAACTGCGAAAACGCAATCAACGTGTTAATGAATTGTTAGGTTTCTGCGTAGATTGGGACATTTTTGAGATCTACTCAAACTGTATTAAAATCAGAAGAATCAGATACCAATTTATGGCGAGGGAAGTGCGTGGAACTGAACGTTATTTTGTGTACGACTAGTGTCGGAATGGCTTTATTCATGTTCTCTTTACATACTCTTGAATTGAAAGCTTTTGATTTGGCGATCACATTCGTAAGTTTTAGTTTATTTTACTCATTCACCTCGCAACTGAGGACACATTAGTGTACATTTTGACTGTTCTATTTTGTCAAATTTGATTGTGAGGAATCTAAAAATAAATTACCTCAAAGCAGTGCTCTGTTCAGCGATATTTTGTGTTTCGTAGACCTCTCCTCTTAATATTATATCTGTAAAACAAAAATCACTTGAAAATTCATCGTAAAGTCACATTTCGGTTAATCAAAAACCAATCCAGCCTAAAGTGATTGCGGCATTTTACGTTGCACCCGAGTATCGGAACCTCTCGAGAGCTGTGTACTGTGTGCTCGTCTCCAGCAAGCTACTCGTCGCTCTCACACAGTCCTGTACGCAGGGCGATATCGCCGATAAGATTAGGGAGGAACTTGCCTTGAGCAATGCCAACGTTTCAGTTAGTTTGAACCTCGACTGTGTTCATTGAGTGCCCTCGGATCCGCTTCAAAACGTTATTGAAAATTGTTTTCAAACGATTGAAATAACGTCTGAAATTATCCAAGTCTAATTTGAACGTTGTAATATCTAAATTCGTTTTCAATCATCAGTGTTGTAACGTTTTATTAGTACGTCTTGCGATACGCGTGTCCGTTGTCTAATGAATTTATTCATTTGTGATCATTCTTTTACGTACCATTCGTAATATCGTGCAGTTTTTTTTTAAGAATTCTATTGATGTATCCTATTGAAAACTTTTAAGTTTAGTCGTTTAAAATTCCATCTTAAGATGAATGTACTCTAAACTCGACATATTTAATTAACAAGGGATTTCATTAGTAGTATTGGATTACTCAGTAATGAAGAACTGTTCACACCGGATTTCGGCGTTGAAACAGTATTTTAAAAATTGAATCGCGATGCGGTTGGTTTTGGAGAGAGTGTCTAAGAACGTCAAAACGGTCATGTTGACCAATATACTGTTTGTTTCATATCGCATATTTTTGAAGTGAAGTATTTGCAGAAAAAACACGTAGTTACAGTGATCATTATCCTTAGACATTCCAGTAAATTTCCAATTTCCAACAGTCACAAGTGCTCGCTATCACTTTGAAGTATGACGCTGTGTACGACAGTGGAGACCGTAAAATTTCCTCACTTAATAGACCAGTGGTTCTTACCTGGGTTCGGTATGGTATAGTTTGTGCTCCAATACAGTATTAAGTTATGGACATATGTTTTGAATTTGAAGACAAAAAACATATATTATTTTCCAACTACGAAGGGTTCGATAAGTGCGTGTATGGAACTTGTGGGGTTCAGTACGTACCTCCAACAAGGTTAAGAACAACTGTTAAAATAGACCAACTGCTACACGTGTCATGGTTAACTCGTGTTCTGTGTACAAGTGCATTACTTGTTAAGTTAGTTTCCCAAGCTTCGAACTTTCCTCCGTTCTTGTAAATTTTTGTTTTTTCGAAGTAGCTAATTCCTGCTAAGAAGTCAAATATTTTTTGGATGTTAACACATTGCTTGCTTACTAAGTTAGGAGAAAAACGGTGTCGATTGTGTATCAATGGAGAGCTGAAGTGAAAAGAACTACACTTATTTTACTGCAAAAAAGATTTACCAGTATTTAAGAACATTATGGGTACAGTAGAAAGAAGAATAACATTCATGGTATTTCGAAAATAATTTCCACCAGCTCTGCGGAATATTTTTCCCTCCTCATAGTTTCAATTCAAGGGTGAACACTAAATTAGTCGGAATCTGTTAGTTATTGCTGCATGTGTGTAGAACACAAGCACATCCTCGAAAGGTGTTGCTTATCAGTTTGACGTCATCTTTGATGTCGGCGGCCATCATCGTGGTCTAAATACCATTGAGGATAGCGTGCGAGCGGCTTGCTGACATGTGTCTCAGGCAACCACTCGGATATCAGAGATACCAGTTCAAAACATTCCCGATTTAAACATTACAAATTTCGCTTCGGCAAAAATTTGATTTGATTCAAAGCACAGAAATTACCTTTTCTGTGGGGTTTTCACAGTATTATTTGTACCTGATGTCACGTTCCTTTCTCCCTTCTACGTTTATTAACACGTTAAGTGCGGCAGTTTGAACTAAAGTTCAATATTTGACTGAAATGAGAGTTAATTTTAGAGATTAATTTTGTAAATAATGAACATTAAATAGATCGTGCCTTCATTTAGTTTCCATTAAGTACTTATGGCAGTTGAGTTTGTGACTGCTGGTCGGTCAGCAGTATTTTATAAATCCCCTCAGTAAGCATCTGTGGTAACGTCGCTCTATGAGTGTTAAAAGAGTTTATTCTTCGTAAATTCCGGATCTACATTTTCAGACTAATGACCAGTTCGTGGGCTACACACAAGAATAATGACAAACTCAACCACTTTCACTCGTCGATATTTTCGTGTCATCATTCATCGGTAATGTGTTTTTCAATTCGTGGTACTTCGCAGAGAATGATCATGTCAAAAGCTTTGTAAGCATAAAGTAAAAAATATTTCACGAAAAATTGTTTTCCACACAAACTTTAAAAGGTTTACAGAATTTTATGTGTTAGGCCGTTTGCATCACGTACGTTTATACTAGTAAGGCCTTTACTGTGACATGGTAACCCCGCCAACTGAGACATGAGCAGCACACTGATATAATCCACCTAGTGTCCCAACGATAGAACCAATAACTCTCAAGTATATAGAACACCCTTAGAGCTCTTGAAGGTTCTAATTCGAGATGACCGATCGATTTACCGGACAACAAAGCTGCGTTCATAGCTCGCTAAGGCATTCTACTTGGCATCCTCTCAGGCGGCTGCGCTGGACCGGGTGTGCGAGGGTTTGACTTCAATGTTCACTTTAGACAATTTCTCGCCTAAATTTACTGCAGAGTTCTCAAACCATTGCGGATTTAAATATCACAGATCTCGCTTATGATGAATTTCGGCTGAATGCAAAACATTAAAATGATATTGAAATAGGGGTTTGACGAAATTTTTATAATTGAGTGTTGGACACTTCCTTCGTAGTAAAAAATTTTGATAGTAAACATTTTTTGATAGTGAGAAGAACGTTTTAGTTGCCGAGTTGATACTGCTTTGCTGCTCATGTATAGGTGAGAAGCTTTTTAATTGTTATTGTTTAGCAACCTAGAGTTGATGAATTTAAACAAAACGACAAAGTATCTTTTCTTATTGAAAATAATTTGGATAGGTAGAGTGTAGAAATTTTATTGACATTAAATATGGCGTTTAGATTTCTTACTTTTAGTGTGTTTTTTTTTTGGCAAACTTCTATGGAGAGGAGTATTGAAAATTATTCTCAAATTGATTTGTAGAGATATTGTCTTCAGCGGCAGCGTACGATTCCTTGGCTCCTCTCTGAGGGCCTGCTATCAAAGTTTTTATTATTTTCGTACGATTGAAGCACTGGAGACTTCATTTTCATTTTTTGTGTACTGTTAAAGCATTGTATCTTTCATTATATTCATTCTGTTAGAGCATTGCAAATCTGCCAACAGGTAGTGGAATTAGCAATGATCATTACGGAAATATTTTGTCGATTTAAAGTGAATTTTCACAATGCTCTTAGTCATCTCATTTACCTATGTTGATCACGACCGGTGTGCCGCTCCACTGGCCTCTTAAACAAACGTCTTCGTTAATACTCAAATAAATCTGTAGATTTCAGCAATTAGGTTCTATTAATTCTATAGACATGAGTAAAATCTACCCCTTGTACTTCTCCAAGGCATGAGTATCCCGTGTACGGTAGTCGTGCTTAGCATTTACAGCTCCGTAGCCGTTTCGCTTGATGCCAAATACTTAGTTGGCTGATGGACTGCTTCTCAAGCACTGTGTTGTTTCAGGCAACACTAACTTCCGTAGTGTTGAGCATCCATGTGCAGCCTCAAGCTGCCTCTGTGCAGGAACCTTAGTTAGTGTTTTACATTGGTACAGGAGGTTGCAGATATTTACGTGAATCTCATTCTCAGGATACTCTGATTTGGCTCGTAGCGTGTCCACTTAGTTCTAGTTCAAGTCTGACGCATGTGGACTTCAAATCATTGGGTTTAGCGAGGATTACAATGGATCTTCTCACCGTCTTGCAATTCTCATTGAAGAAAGTGTCTATGAAACATTCATTCATGTGAAGAAAACGTGACCACTAACTCCATAGAAAATGTTAGTGTATTTATTTCACGTTTCATTTATGCTCACTCGTTTGAATATAAATTTCCAGTTTGACAAGCATAAGTGTCTGGCTAATATTGCAGTTACCTATTAGTAAGAACTTTTTCATTGGCAGCCATTGGAACGACGTTTTCATTCATTTGAAAGCCGCCGTGCATCGCTCATAGTCGGTGCTTATATTGCTAACTGTGTTCTGCCAATTCTGATTTTCTTTTCAAAAGCGCCTTAATTTATATGATTGGAAGAAAGCCCACGACATATTAGCGGTTACCTGAAATAGCAATCGTTTGTTCTTTTCGTAATTTCTTTTTTCTTAATTTTCATGACATGTCAGCCATAGTGTTTATCTTGCACTCTTCAGCAGTTTCATCAGAGTTTTACTGTGTGGTTATTTTTATGAGGTATAATTAAATCGCTTGGCAGCTAGATAATACCAAATGCATTTATAGTGGAGATTTTGAGGTCTTACTTGTACGTCGCTATCAGCTGGGCCTGTGAATATTAGCATTCGTTTCAGCGTGTTGGTGGATGGTGAGAGTATCGCAAACGAGTGTTTTGTGTTCACTTATCGAAGTTTGATCTCAGAGTACTTTAATTTCATTCTATGTTCTAAATCATCAATTTCTCGATTACCGCTCAAATTCCTACTGTGAAAATTCTGATTTGAAGTGCAGCACCGCAAAAATGTTATATGTACGAGTCAATATCACCACCGCACTCGTACTGTGAAATTTTGTCATTCATTTCGCTAGATGTGGGTTGCACGCTTAACGTGTCCAGATAGCGATCGATTTCGTCTGTGACTCCCGGGAACTTGCAGAGTTGCAGGTTAAGTCTACAGTTAGTGCTGGGGGACATTGATGAATGTCTTAAAAGTTCGAGTCTACTAAACAGACAAATAAAAAGATTATTATCAACATGGCAGTATTTCTGTAGGCACAATACAAATGTAAACTTACAGTCGTGTGAATAGTTTGGATTTTCACGTGCTCCCACGTCTCGGCGTGTATTTTCTTGCGAATTTTCTTAGTTTAGAGTAAACAGAAAAATTTCAAAACTAAGATTGCAAAAACAGATTTTTTTATGAAGACCGTTTCTTCAGCCGCTCGCTAAAGTACATGTTGGTAGTTAGTTTTTTAGAGCGATCTTTAAAGGTTTTCTGCTTCATGGCGGTCCCCAAATGGTCTAACTCCTCTGCTGACCATAGGTGAAGTAGGAAATTAGAGTTTTATTTGTAAGTGTTTTATTATAACCTTTCCATTCTTTTTCAAAAATTTTTATGTTTTCAATGGGTTTCAATTTTGCTTCGTGGTGAAGACCTTTTTTCAATGTAAATTGGTACGAAAAAGCTAATTTTTCCAGTTTAACGTATCGTCAGTGTTTTGGTTTTTTGACGTAGTAAATTTCGGTAACGAATTAATTTGGTTGACGTTTCAGATTTTCTACGTAAGAAAAAGAACTCGATGTACTGTAAATAGTACTTTTAAAAATGCATTTCGAAGCCGAATCGGCTTCTAAAAAATAGCCGAATCGGCTTCTCATTGTTAATGTGTTTCACATCAAATACAATGTAAAAAGTGAACGTAGGAGGATTTGAAACCATTCTTTCATTTTTTTGCTTCAAATCATATCCTTGCATCTACCATAAACCGAGAGAAGTGTGCAGTGGAAATAAGTGCAATTCAAGATGGACGGCGGCATAAGGGGCAAAGTTGCCCTCTTCGAGAACAAACAGGTCCTCGCCGCCGGATTAACACCCAAACTAAAGTCATCAGAGTTCCGACAGGACGACTTCACACATCTTGCAGCGCAGCCCTTGCGAGCTGAACATAAAAACTTCGGGCGGAAATCTGTTCCTAATGCTATCTTTGTTCCTCCTCCTGTCTTGCCCCGCAGAAATAAGATCTCCCTGAACTTAGAGCTTACGAAAGGTTGCGTCAATAGCAGGGATGGAAGTCCCTACCGTGAAAGTAGAGATCATTTCAATTATAATGAGAAGCGTCCTTACCGAAAAAGTGGAAGAGGTATCAATGATTACCGAGGGAAAAGTGTGAATCGTGATCAGGAGGTTGATTTTTATCGAGGCTCTCATTATGAAGAGAGAGGTCACTACGATAACCTGCCGGCTAATAATTGTTCCAACCTTCCGCTTGGTTATTGTAGGAGAGAAGCAGCCGTGAACGGTGGTGGATACGTAAGTGCCTCCAAGCTTTTTGAAAATGGCGACACTTGGCGGAGATCATTGAGCATGGGCAGCATTTTTGACGAAACAGAAAAACAATCAAATTGGCAGCCTCATGGGTATGCTGACCTTTCTCCTGATCTCGTTGAAAGGGTTTATGCAACTTGCATTATGAACGAGTCTGCCCAAAGTTATCCGAAAATACCAGTATCACCTATCGTGGTGAAAGGAATTGGCCCTAGCTTGTTCAATGGCAATGGTCAACAATTTGTCTACGACCGTGATTCATTTGACCCAGAGTACGAGTTGCCTGGTCACCAGTCTTCAGCGCGTGCAGAAAAACTGTCTTTCTTGACGCACGTTCCACTGCGAGGGCCCATGACGGAACAAAGTATTTATGCTCCACCGCGCGGTCAGTACGTCGCCAATCCGTACAGAGAATCTTATGATTTCCAGCACCGTCTTCATAACTCGAGGCCTTCAGCATCCCAAATGTACGAGCAGAGTAGAGTAAGTAAATTTTCCGCTTCTGAGTCTTACAAAAACCCTTTGTACAGTGCTGAGGAAAACGAGTCTTGTATGTCTGGAACAAGGTCGGCTCATTATAATAAACCTTTAAACGTCAACAGACTTTCCATGAGCGACCCTGATATTGTGAGCCATTTTAACAATGCAGCGAACGGTCAAGTGCACGTCCCTTGCCTTTGTGATGAGTGTTGTCTTCAGTCACCAGAATCTGAAAATCATGCTAGAGGTCGTTTGCCTAATCCGCGTGCCGATCCATCCCGCTCAAGAAGTAAAGCTTCTGAAAGTGTAAATTATAGACTAGGGGATTCATACGCAGATATGTGCTTGCTGCGTCCGTTATCTTACGATCCCCGAGTAATCCATCATGATCGGCTCAGTCCGAGAGATAAGAGGTGCAAGATAAATAATGCATCAAGATCATCGAGTGAGTATGTCGTATTAACCCCAGGAAGACGAAGAGTGAGCTTTTCAACTAGCGAAAGCAGTAGTCGATCAGAGAGTGTGCGAGGCAGAAGTGACAGAGGTCGGCGCAGCTCAAAAACTAAATCGGTGAAAGATTCGTTGTCCACATCACTACAGAACCTGAGTGCTCGATTTGGTTTTCGAAGTCCCGCGAAGAATTTGAGCTCTTCTACAGAACGTGACCTCAGGAAGTCTTCAGAATCATTTCTGACTGATTCTTCCAACAGCACTTACGATACTCAAGAGGTCGGACACCAAGTTTCTGCCGTCAGTTACGCTGAAAATATAAAGAGAGGTTCTCTTGGCGCGGCGAATAACTTGCGAAATGGATACCTCCACATTCCACAAAAGCAACGCTCTGTATCAACTGGTAGTTCTATTTCTAGTGGCTCTTACATAATTCCCTCCCCTAGAAATTTTATACCCAATCCGCCTAGCCATTTACAAGGACACTGGACAGCATCTAAAGACAGCGAAATGATCGCCTCACCTCGAACTGCTTACAAAAGCGCATACGAAACTCGCCAAGCGCGTTACCTGCAAGCCAACAGGCCTCCCAAATCAGTTTTCAACTACCCACTTAGTGCTGTTTTGACTTCTGTACCGCAAGATGGTTTTTCCGTACAGTCGAGTCCAAGCCATCGAAGTGACTCATCAACTCCTTTTTCATCTTCTAGCTTTGATAAGCCTGTGGCTGTGTCTACGCAACGTTCGTCAAATGAACGGGGGACGCGACGGAGATCTGTTCCCATTTTGGATGCTCCAAAGCACAGGAAATCCGAGGCGTCACATCACGTGTCAAGCAGGAACAAAAGTCACGTCACAAATGATCGCTATGTTAAACAATCCATCGCGCATGGTGACATCAATGACATTGGAATCCCGTTGCCACCATCTAGAAGTCAGAATAATTTTAAACATACTTCCTCGGACAAAGCAGGAAGACATGCTGACAAGCAAATTCGTAGCTCCCCCAACAACCGTTCTCCATTAGAAGTACCAGATACAAATCTTCCGAAAACTTCTTGTAGGAAAAGCGAAACGGACGAAAAAGACTTTTGTGATGCTGACGATCTGCGTGCGGCTTATGCTCGATTTTACGTTGAAACCAATCTCTTGTCCGGGAAGCAACCAAATACCAACCACAAAAATACCAAGGTAATTGGTCGTCCTTACCTCAAGAGTCCGAGTGCCTCCCCACCTGCCAATTTTAACATTACCCATACTTCTGGTTCCTCATCATCAAAACAATCTAAAATTATTCACAAGCCTGTCAACTCTATGCCTGCGAATACTGTTACAACCGATAAACAAACAAGTCACTGCAATGATCAAAAGGTGGGAATTTCAAAGTCGAACAGCAAAGGTGTTACCTCTTTCAGTGCCACACGAAAGTTGTGTATGCCACAGCCGCGCGACCATTTGGAAGGGGTTGAACAGAGAAGAGTTACGGCTTCTTGTTACGAAAAACCTGCGATCAACACTTGCCCACGGGTACTTTCAAGTTCCTCCACGGATGTTTCTGAAAAACTATGTGGAAGGAAACGATCTCTTCCTGCTTTGATGGCGGGCTCTAACTCGAAGTTGTCAACGTTTGACAAACCTGAGAAAGTTGAAGAGCTCCGTAGTAGTCTAACCTCAATCCACTGTGACCCCATCTCACCCTGTGATGGAACATGCAAAAATGACGTCCACAACTTCTCTTGCAAAAGATCAAGCTCTCTGATAGTTAACTTCAACTCCGATACTAACATGGCAGATCTAGATTCTACCTTAGTAATAGATTCTACAGACGAAGTGTCAGGTGATGGGCTAACAGATGACCTGAGTGCTGCGAGCACTAGCCATTCGTCATGTGGACTTCGCGGTTCTGAGCTTTTCTTTGTTCCTTCATCTGGTCCTTCTTCAGAAAATGTCAGACGCCTATCAGAAAATTTAACTGATGAGCAAATTTCAAAATCCCCTTGGTCGTCTGAGAAAGTGGAAGGCTCATACAGAAGTCCGAGAGCATCTGCAAAGCGTATAGCTAGTGCTGTCAGTCCAGCGGAAAATCCTGCCGAGTTTAGTACCGATGGAACTTCTCGAGTAGGAGCGAGCACTTTCTATCTTGTACGGGCCGAAGTGAAGAACAATACGGGAAAAAATGAGCGGGATCGGTTGCCCACTGTACCCAAAAATAGTAGGAAAATAAGTGAGCAATCTTCTCCTACGCTTTCTAATAGCTCTCACAGTCCGCCGTTTTCCACTTTCGGAAATAAAACATCAGGCTTCCATCCCTCAAATAAGGATGAGCTTGTCGATATCAAAGACGTTTCATCTGAGAAGCCGAAGAACCTCCCTGGACGTGTCGACAGTAATTTGCCTGATGTACTGGGTTCTGTTAAATTGAGTAATTTAAAATCTGAGGAAAGTTTCATATGTTGTGAACATAGTATCTCAGACACATGTAGGAATCGTATAGACGTAAAAGAAAATATTGCTCCTCGTCCAAGTCCCCGCTTGATTTCTCCGAAATCTCCTAATATTTTGCTTTCAAAAAATGGATTTAGTGATACCAACGATTCACTGCAACGCGTTTCCGTGTTTCAAGAATCGGAAAAATTGAAGACTCCCTCGTCCAAGCCAAGTCCGGTTCGCTTAAAAACACCAGGCTTGATCTCACGCTTTATGAATAGGCTTAGCTCTCCTGGTCGGACTCGCGAGCCATCCCCCGATTCTGAATCACATGAGATTTTGTCTGATGTAAAAGAAGATGATGAAGATCTCAAATCGCGTCTTCGCCGCTTCAAATCTGTAGACGATCTTGACTCGTCTAGTCAGGCCACTGCATCTCATGTTCCCAAAGCCAAGACTCTCCCCTACGTTGCCGGTGACCATACTTCTAGATCAAAACCTGACAAACAAGGCATTGACCAGAAACGAGGAGCAGCAAAGCCTTCAAAGGGTGATGAGTATTCGATCTCTTGGAAAAGAGCTCACAATAAGTTACGTAAGCGACAAACTAAGTGGTTTGGGTCTCTGGATTCGTCGTTACAACAAAATGAGCAGAAAAGACCTCCCTCCTCTGCTATTCCGCTTACTGCACAAAGTTTACCTGGCAGAAAATCTAGGCTCTCTAAAGTACATTCTAACCGTCGCAGGAGTTCGAAGAAATCTTTGCCACCTCTAAAACCCCAAACTGGTAACACTAACGGAAACAAAAGGCGTAAGTTTAAATTTTTTTATTCATTTTTTATACTGTACGTGTGTGTGAGCTTTCCTGTGTTGGTTCATTCATTCGTTCAAGTTGAGATTGGATGTTTTTCTTGCAACCGTGAAAATGCCTAACATAGCTATTGACTAGTTGAGGATGCGTGATCATATTTATGTTCATCATTCGGTGAACATTCGCTTAACTTTTAATTTGCATTAGCTCGTCGCTCAAACTTTTGTACTCTGTAAATGAAACTGAACGACCTCATAAAAACAGTGCGTTCTTCGCTTAAATTGGATATACTTGTAAAAATACCTTTATTTTAATACTGTGTGCATTTAAATAAATTTTCTTTGATTATCTGTGAGAGAAAGGTTTTATTCAAATGACATAGTGTTCAGTTTCTCATTGTGGGACTAGGTTTTTGAGAGTACAATTTTAATTTCTGAGAGGTACTGATATAAGTTCTGAAAATTGCCTCATTTGCCTTTTGATTTTCGTGATTCTCTCGTGTTCACAAGAAAATCTGAGCTGTTTTTTCTCAACGCGGACCAATTTCCTTGAATGTTTAACAACAGAAGCTGTTGTTACATTTCTAGTGTTCTTGCTAGAAGTTATTCAATTGAAGTTTTGTTAGCTTCAACGTACCTACATTGACGGACCAACCTGACGTGTCGGGCTCTCTTTAAACTGACGATTTTGATGGAAAACCGCTCAACTCGAAAATTTGCGCCATTCCACAAGTTTCCACATTGAAATTCCACATTGGAAGCGTTTCGTTCCGTCGCCTTCAGTCTTTCTCCAGCTCTATGTTATGCACAAGTTTTCCAGTCCGTCCATGTTGTACGATTGTGAACCAAACACACGCTGTGCGATTTTTTTAATCCTCCTACTCGATCTTCTGTGGAAAGGTAAGTTCTGAGAACAGAGATGTTTTAGATTTCAAGGTATTGTTCTTCTACGTCTCAATTTTATATAACTTTTCAGGTAGCATCTACCGTCGTGGGGCACGTCGGTGGCGCAAGCTCTACAAAGTCAACGGCCACATATACCAAGCCAAGCGCTTCAACAGGGTGAGCAGGCCCCTCGAACAATTTTCTGTTGAGTTAATGTGATAGTTAACACGTTGACTGCGACATGGCCCACTGATGGGTCGTGCTCAAGTTCTTCCTGCTGCGAAACGACCCATCGATGAGTCGTTTGAAAAAGTTTTAACACGTTGTAAAATCAGTGGTTTTTAATGGAACGAGTTAATGTGCGGTATTTATAGAATTACTAGCAACTTTTTACTTTAGGTTTGTGTTGAAAATTGAATTTAAGTTTGACCCCTCGCAATCGACGTGTTGAGTTAATATGATAATTTATTATTTGCTTAAAGTGTAGCGAACCGATCGTCTTAAAAAATTATTACGTCTTGCATTTTTATTTGAAAAAATTTTGTTTTCCCCTGTATTCCCTCTCTGTGTCTTTTTATTTATTTGTTTGTATATTGTTCGTGTATCGTTAAATTTGACAGCAAAATAAAGATGAAATTCTTATGATTAACCACTGTCATTTTTTTTGATGACGATTCGTGAATATTTCTGACCTAAAATACATAATTAAACAGCCTTTCTTGTGAAACAGTTGCAGATAGAATCCCTTTTCGCTGAAATTCATTTTTCTTTTTTCTCTACAACACTGATTTCGCGAATTAAAAAGCTGACAAAACTGTCCTTCGATGAAAGTAGTAACGAGGCTAGACACCGCGTATTTATTATTCCTAAATTCCTGATGGGTTGTTTCAGCGTGCATCATGCGCGTTTTGCCAAGACCGCATCTGGGGTTTGGGTCGCCAGGGTTTCAAGTGCACCCAATGCAAGCTACTGGTGCACAAGAAGTGCAGCAAGCTCCAGACGCGCCCCTGCAACGACCACCACTTCGACACCTCTACGGACACTGTGCTCAGCAACGACAGCGTCTCTGCTCCTCCGGTCTCAGATCGCTCTGGCTCAACCGCGCATGGGCGTCACCGCTCGTCCGTCGCGTCTTCCATCGCAGGTAATGGATCATGCCTTATTTTGTCGTACCCCAGGTTCACGGTTTAGTAGTCAGAAGGTTGGTTGGCCTCAATTTTGTTATTGTTATACTTCGGCTGAGGTAAGCATCATGTCTTATTTTGTCCTATAACAGGTCTTGTTTTTTCGTATACCAGGGCTTATTTTGTCGCATGCCAGGTTCTCGGTATTCCAGGACTTATTTTGTCGTATGCCAGGTTCTCGGTATACCAGGTCTTATTTTGTCGTGTACCAGGTTCTCGGTATGTCAGGTCTTATTTTGTCGTGTGCCAGGTTCGCGGTATGTCAGGTCTTATTTTGTAGTGTGCCAGGTTCTCGGTATGTCAGGTCTTATTTTGTAGTGTGCCAGGTTCTCGGTATACCAGGTCTTATTTTGTCGCATACCAGGTTCTCGGTATACCAGGTCTTATTTTGTAGTGTGCCAGGTTCTCGGTCTCCCAGGTCTTATTTTGTCGTGTACCAGGTTCTCGGTATCCCAGGTCTTATTTTGTCGTGTACCAGGTTCTCGGTATATCAGGTCTTATTTTGTAGTGTGCCAGGTTCTCGGTATCCCAGGTCTTATTTTGCCGTGTACCAGGTTCTCGGTATATCAGGTCTTATTTTGTCGTATGCCAGGTTCTCGGTTTGATAGCCAGAACGTTGGCTTCAATTTGTTTTAGTTATACTTCGGCGGAGGTAAGCTTCTGAATTGTGCATGAAACTGTTACAAATTATTCTCAAGTTTGGAGAGAAGGAAGTCAGTCTACCAATGTAGTCTACCAATGTATATTTGTTGTAACGCTACATTTATAAAAATAGGCTGAGGAAAAGAATGGAAAGTACATATTTTCAAGGTTTAGGTAACTTTTTACCATTTTAAGTAATGTATTGGAGCTGAAAGAAACGATGATTCTCAAATTATTTTTCGACTCTCATATTATAATAAATTTTGTATTTTGAAGCCCACATAAATTTATCCTCTCATGTGCTGAAAGCTTGTACGTACTTCGTATATCATGTTCGCGACTACTCAAGTAGTAAAGAATCATGTTTTACGAAGTTGGAGAATAGAATTTGCTGGTGTATAGTTAAAGCGGACGAATATAATTTTTATCTTTAAAGCATGAGTAGCAATCATCTTTTGGAAGGTCCAGAAATGTTGCGCAAATGGAGTGCGTGTGAAAGCCTTTAATATTTTCAAACTATAAGAAAACTGGTATGAAGTAATGCACTTGTTTCAAATGTGTGGAAATTCTAGAATCAATAAAATTTATTGTTATCTATTCTAGACTTAAATTCTATTTATTTTAAAATTGAAAGTAAGTGCTGCGCGATAAAATCATGGTTTGAAATTTCTAATTTACCGAATTTTCTGAGGGCAATGACTTCATACTTCTACGATCAAAGAGAACGTTCGAGTGTCCTAGACTTACGATCTCGGAGCATCTGTAGTACAACAGGGTGAGAGCAGACCCATTGAAAAATCTTTTGTCGAGTTAATATGATAGTTAATTATGGTTTTTGAGTTTTTTTGGTTGAAGTGCAGCGAGCCCATCTCCTTGAAAATTATCACTTTCTCTTTTAGGACTCATGTGAGGGTGGAAGACTATCTCTTACGCGCGAGCATTTCCGCTAAGTGTCGAGGTCATGCCGCAAATAACTTCCAAAGCATTTATGAAACACAGATTGTTACTTTCGTCGTCGCATTTTACACCAACGCTCATTGTTGTACCTGTCGATTATTTGACGGTGACTTTGAAAATCGTTTCAAATTTTGTATTCACTTAATTGCTTAAAATGTCACATAGTTCTTAGGAATCGCTTTTTTGTGTTCGTAAAAATCCTTAGTTTGAAATTAAGAAAAACTGTGAAAAAGATCCAGGTGAATAATAGGCTCTTAGCTCTATATTTGCAGTTGTATTTCAGGGAGTGCGAGGTTCGAATGAAATTTCTTTAGGGGTGCGGGACCTAAAAAGGTTGGGAACCCCTGTGTTAGAAGGAATTCTACTGGCGCTTGAGGGTAGAAATTGATGACTATGATCGTTACTTCTCCTTTACTTCTACTAGGGTGCTTGTGCTCGATTGATGTTTGACGGCATGAGATTTGAGAAGTAACCCAAGATTGTGCTATTCGGCTCGTTCCCGTCGCCATATACTGTTCCATTTTCTTGTCGCTTGACTGCTATATTTCTAAGGTGATTATCTTCTGTTTCTCTAACAGGAGGCAACAGCGCGGCCCGTGCAAGCGTAACAGGAGACCCAGCGGCGCTCGTTGCGACTGCCGCAGCCGAGCAACAGGACATCAACAGTAAGACGTCCTTGCATGACTCTCCGCATGCCCAGTCCCTTAGAAACCAACCGCATGTCGCTAGCATTAGAAGTGTCGCTTCGAGTCGCCAAAGCGCTGGCAGCGTTAGAAACTCAGCCTCTGTGGCATCGCTAAGTGACGCTGTTGCCACATTTGGAAGCGTGAGAAGCAGTTACCGAGGCAGTGAGTGGGATGGACGGTCGCGCCCAGGCAGCGCCAGACAGCTTGTGCCGTCTCAAATAATCACGAATGCTGGACACTTTACGCCCGATCAGCACCACTTGAGCAACGGTGTGTGTCCCAACTGTGATTCTGACAATTGCATTTTTGGGGGTTGGTTTTTGCTCGCTGATTCGTGGCAGAGCTTACGCTTGGACATAGACTAGCGTGTGCGCGTGTCCGTGCGGCAATGATGATCGTTCCTTTCTTGTGCGATATTTAGGTCGCGGTTTGTGTTATGACTTTGAATGCTTACGTATTGCTTGCATTGAAGTTGACGTATTGAAATGGTTTCTTCTCAACAAATTAATAATTGAGAGAAAACTGAAGGTCCTTTCAAGTGAGTGTGATATTAGAAACTAAGAACAGTGTCCGATTCTTTCATTGGTATTACTGTTGGATGTTTTGATCCACAGTTTGATATTCTGCTTTTGCTTTCGGAATTTCTCGTTGATTTGCTTCTCGCTTTTTCCATGCCCAACCAGATTTTCTTCATTTTCGAGCATTCTGACAATTTTTCCGATATTTGCCGTGGCACGAGTCAATTACCAAATATCTATGACCCTCAGTGATTGAAAAAGCTCTTATTTATCAAAGACTCCCTCAGGGGGATACAACTATTGTATCTACGGAAATGAGCGCTCCCAGGGGGAATATGTGTGAGGTCCTGAGGTCAACGTAAGGTAGGCCTTTCTTTTGTTGAAATCGAATAGGTATTTTTCCTTTGGTACAGACAATCTTTTTGGTTTCTCGTTTTCAGCACCTACTACTTTCTTCTTCAACTTTTATCTCGTTTCATATACTTCTCTCTCAACTTGTTTCTATGCACTTTGTGCGAAAATTCCGCGTTCCCTTTAACTACATACTAAATGGTGCCTTTCTCCTTCTTCTTTTTAGAACACCTCTGATACGGTTTGGGAGGCTTATAACTAACATTTAATCTAATCTGCTTAACTCGGAAATAGTTGCTCTTGAGCGCTGCTTTTTGTTATTTCTGTCATTGGGTAGTTTTAATAACTTAGCGAATGTATATTCACAGCCCCGCTTTTAAGCGTAGTGAACTTATTTTCAAAAATTCTTAATTGATATTCTTAATCGTGGTCTTTAAATTTGAGTTCTGGACTCTACTCATGACGAGGTATGTATCAACGTCAAGCGTGATGGTTAGTGAGTGAGCGTACTCGGTATTTCGCTCTTATCTTGACTCCTGATAGAGGTTCTTTACGGGTACAACGTAGGACTTGTCTTTATCATCAGACCAATTAATCTTATGTCAAATCTTGCTCTCGTGACGTTTAAGATACATTTCAAGTGTAGGAGATTGCGACGAGAAGATATGCGGTTCGCTTTCGAACGATTTCAATTTATTAGCCAGCATATTAACCAGTTGTTGTAAATATGGCAATAGCTATTGAGTCTGTATTATGTTACGGCTACATTTGAGGAAGCTTGGAGACTAATAATCTTCCACCTATTCATGTCAAATGAGATCAAGAAAGTTCAAAGGAGGATCTTGTAACCGAAACATCACTAATGAATGTTGAGCGCCAGGTGACATCGGTAATTTCGTTCATGTTAACTATTGTAAAATTTTTCTTGTAAATTATTTTGGTCGTTTCCGATTACGTATTATGAAAAAACGTTTCTTTGGTATTTAATGCTGGCTTATTTTTTATGGAGCTTTCTGCTCTTCATATTACTAACAATGGCTTTAAAACATTTTTGGGAAAACATGTACTGGACATTTGTTCGGAGAAAGCCGTTCTAATCTTGACGCCATTACTCTGCAATTGTTTTGATTTGCTGATTTCAATTTGAATTTCTGCGCTGAAATAAAAAATCTTACCAAATTTAAGTTTTCCAAAAGGATTAGCGCTAAAAAATTGATTGGAGAAAGTGTTAAGTTGTTTTATCAAAACGAAAATACATAATTTTCCAACTATAAAATGTGAATGGAGTAAAACCTGCAGCCAAATATTTGAAGAAATATTGGATTCAAGTTTAGACAGCAATTGAATCATTTTGAGGACTGTAATAATTGTTAACCTTAAATTGTTTGACCATGCTTACAGTTAAAATTATGCGTGCCACTCTCGTGCTCATGTTTGTTGTGTTCAGGGTTGGCATTAAAATCGAAGTGAAATGCATGACTTTCCCTAGAAGATTCGATTTCTCAATTTGGTAAGAAAATGAGACGTGGTGTAGTTAGTACATTTGTAGATTCATTTTCTTCTGCCAAGAATCCGTGAAGGTTCCCTGTCATGAGGTGTTAATCTGAATTTTCCCCAATGGTATTGCAGTTCATCGAAACTAAATTTTCTACGGGAATTTTGTGCTATGCTTATGCGAGCTACTAATCGTAATTTTTTTATTTTAAATGCTTGTGATCATAACACTGATTGCTCTTCTGAGCAAATGTGTTAGAAGTTCAGTTTGTGTGACCCAGAAGTTTACCTTTTATGTTATACGATCTTCATCTTTCAACATGCAAACTTTTTACTTCATGTAGCATTGCAACTTAATGTTGTTTTTCGCAGATATTCGTCAGTTTTATTTGCTATCTTTTTACTTCGAGTCGCATCACAACTCGTTAACGCGTCTTTCGCTACCCCAATTTATTCTGATTGCTTCGTTACATTCAGTTAGGGCATGACATGATGCTCTTTTTATTGATGGATTTACTAACTGCATTGTGATTTACTATAGTGCAAAACGAAAGTGAGCATTGCTTAAAAACACTTGGTAGTGCCTTTTGTCCATGTTTCCAATTACTTTTTGTGGGCTTAAAGGATTGTGACATCGTATACGTGGTGGTATTTGTGTTGGTTTGTATAGCTAACGCTTTCCGTGTAACCAGCTATGAATTCCGCTTCTTAATGGGCATTAATTATTTGCGAAAAGATAAATTCATTCTTGTTCATCGAGTGCACAAACTGGATTTGGTAATAACAATCTGGAATGATACAATAACCGCAGGACTTCTGTTGTATTCTTTGGGTTTCAGTTTTGTATTTAACCTGTAAGATTATTCATACTCTTTAACACGTAGAAAAATGCTCCTGTTCTTATTGCGGTATATTTTTGACTCGGTTCTGCGATAAAGTTATTCAACGATTATTTACAGTAGCTTTCCCGTAGTTCATCCGTAAGGACGAATACTCGGGCGACGAATGCTATCTTGTCGAAAAACTTAATGCGTATCCAGAGCAGCTGCTGCTTTTTTATTTCCAACAGTACTGGTTCATAGTTGTCTATTGAGTTTGTATTAATAAGTAGGTCATTTTGATTATGATTTTTTCAGTTGAGCGCAATTCCAAGAAAACAATTTTTCAGTTGTTTTGGTTTGTTTATTTTCTTAGTGTTGTATTGCTAGGAGTCTAGTTTTGATCTGCTGTGTTGAAAAGCTATAGTTTTGGTTGCAAAATTGTTAACGTAAAATTCAATCCCGCTGAAATTTGATGCTTAAAAACTTGAACTGATTTTTGCCTGTTTTTCCAGAGGCAGAGGTAATGGAAGAAGCCGCTGTGGAAATGCCACCTGGTGAGTTTATAAATTTTTCATGATCCAATTTTTTCGTGTATCACATTACATGTGCTCAATATTGTTCGAATCAACAATTGCTTAGCTGCTCGTTCTCGAAACATTTCAAGATAATTATTGTAATTAATTCAGATGTGAGAAACCGAGATGGCAAAGGAGAGTTCCTAAAAGTCACGGGGAATCTTTCGGTATGTGAGAACTGCCGCAGAGTTTATCGGTCTGGAAAAGTAGTTAACTCTAGTTTCATGAATTTCAGCTGAAAAAGTAAAATAGGGTTACCAGAAACAAATGAATCTAAAGCATGTACGGTTTTCTCGAGATTGAATAAACCTAAATTTTTTTACAGCTCTGCGCTAATTATTTTCATGTAAAATCCTTATTTATCTTACAGTGTAAAACTTTGAAGCATTTACTTCATAGAGTCTATAGGACCTATTACAAATTCATAATAGCTGTTGAAAATGTCTTCCTCCATTTTCAAGAAATAACAAAATTCTTGCGTCATTGTTATCACATCGACTCGCTGAATGATTCACAATGACTGACACCCGGACGTTCAAGAAGTGATAACCAAGTTGAGCATACGCAACATAAAAAACTCAACCTTTCTGAACGATAACCCTGTATAGCTTGGTGTGAAGACCAAGATTGATGTCTAGATTTCTCACTGCGAAAAGACTTTTTGAATATTTTGTATATATGTAAACAAAGCTAATTTATTCAGTATCAATAATTGGTTTGTATTCAGTACAGAAACTGGTAGCGTCAGCTAAATGGCAACATAGTTCATCCTTTTCGTCATCCTATGAATCAATGCAGTGATCTCTCAAATCGCCACGATTGTCATTTTTAAAGCATTGCTGCTCAAATCCGGAGCAGAAGTTTCGTGTGAATTAATTAAAACTCGTCGCACTGAGAGACTTGAGCTTGAGAATTTGTTAGTTACCTCAATATGGAACTCGAAGCGTCGGTAGGTATGATACTTTATCAAGTTTACACCAACTTGAGTAACGGACATGTCGAAATCTCTCTCGCTCTCTCTTCGTGCTCCCCTAATGTTATTCATGACACGCGTTCGGTACAATTAGAAAAACTCGTCTCTTTGGATTTGCAGTACAGGTGAAACTTTACTCCTCATACTGTCACGTCAATTTCCATGGTCAAACAAAACTCGCATTCTTCAGTTTTTGTGTCTCTTTTCAAGCATCGGAAATTTTGCCTTGGTGAAACTTTCTCGAAAGTTACTGCTAAAAGTTGAAATTTTTTCCCTGGAACAGCAGTTGTTTAGAGCGGTTGATACAATGCAGTGTTGCAGCTTCTTTAAAATAAACCTGCTCTGTTTCAGAAGCTGTTGAAGGTGTTCAGAGATGCAGAAACTTTTTGCTGAGCAACGTTTTCAAATGCATTCTAACCTACCGCTAAAGTTTATTACTGTTTTGCTCCTTTTTCAATGAAAATTTGTCGAAAAATTTGTGAATGTTTCTATCATCTTTGGCTTTGTGTGGATCATGCGTTAAATCAGCCATAAAATTTAACTGACAAGTTCTTTACGGATATTTAGCCAGAAGTTTTTAAGCGTCTAAGTGAACTAGATTTTCCGTGTATATTTAATGGTGAATTCATGAAGGTAAAATTGTCTGTTTATCATCTCGGAATAAAAGTTTATTTTGCATAAATGGGGACTTACGTGCTCCTCGCTTGAAATTCGATGTCTAAAAAAGACAATAGTCTGCAATTCTGTCCGCGCTGAGTACTGGAGAAGTTTCTTTTTGAAAAATAATCGGATTTAAATGTTGAAAGTTTCTTAAAAAGTTGCTGTTAAATTTTGGAGCTGGAAATTTTTTTCGGTAACCTGGCGTTGAAGTTTCAACTTCGGAGGATTTAAGCTCGCAAAGTTTCCAAACTGACGACATTTTGAGTCTCAATCGCTGCATGTGAGCAGCTTCTTTGTGTTGTTAGATATTCCAATACTCTATCTTTAATGTCAACGTATTTCCTAGGTAATATACCCATCACTTCTCTTGACGTGAAGTGATGCTCCTATGCTCATTTTTGCGTTTCGTAAATTTGCTGTGGTGCTGTTGCGTAAGCTCATTGTGGTTCAGAATGCAATGGTTTACATCAAAAATTGTTTACAACATAAAATTTGGTCCCTCAGGCGAGCCTATGACACCGTCACCCAGCAGCGCTGGCCAGTACAGCCTCGCCGACTTCGAGCTGCTGCGCGTTATCGGCCGCGGCTCCTACGCCAAAGTGCTCATGGTTGAACTCAAACGCACTGGCAGAATATACGCCATGAAGGTCATCAAGAAGACGCTCGTCACTGATGATGAGGTGCGCTACAGTGTCGTCCTCTTATTTTCTGGATTGTCCAGGGTGCCCTAAAAAGTGCACTCGCTCTTTGACTGCCCATCAGTCGTGTATTGTAAAATGTTATGCTAAGAGAAACTTAGTGTCACACAGAAATACCTGAGTAATCATCTGTCAAAGGATGAGTAAATCATCTTTTTTTTTTTGGAACGCCCTGCATTTTCGGGGAAGTTGTCGCTATGGATATTCAATGTCGTAGTCAGGGCAATGAATGAAATTACTCCTGAAATGATTTTTCATGAGTTTGTTTCTTTTCGAGTTTTAAATTTGTCCTTTTCATTTGTTCTGTATGACACTCATTCCACTAACGCAAATAATTCATGCCATAAATCTGTCTGGGATTTTGCACAGAGAAAAACAAATAAGTTAGTACTTGTCGCTGTGTGCAAGTTTTTCGTCTACCGTGCTAAACTGTGAGCTATCTAATTACAAGTCTCTATAATTTACTCAGATTTCTGCAGTGCTATTAAGGTAAGTGTTTTCCAAGAAAATTTAAGATGGGAATTCCCACTCAATTCCTTGCTCAGCGCCTAGTCGTGTTAGGATTTTGACGAGCCTGTGAAATTGATCGAGTTGTCAGGAAAATTTACATGCTGAAATTTAGCGAATAATTTTCTTTTTCTCTTATGAACTCCTGCGTGATACTATCAGTGAGCTATCGGTTACAGTATTGGTGAGCCGATACTGTAACTGTTTAATTCTGCTACTACAACAGATCCTAAATGAAATTGTCGTTAATTTGATAATAAATGTATATGTCTAACACTGCCAAATTGTGGACTGCAATTCATTCATGTTCGACAATGACTGTTCAGTGAGTATTTTTTACAAATGCCGATGCCGTTCCTATGGAACTGTTTTTATATGAGTTGAATTTATCACTTCCCTCGTGTAAAAGTTTTACTAATGTAAAGTCTGATGCATGTATAAATTCTTTCGAACTTTGATACAAATAAAACTCAACTTGATGTGATCTGATTTGGAAGAATGCAAGTGTTTGCCTAGCTGTCAGTGTCAAGGTAAATACCTGAATTAGGATACACCATACTTTCATTGTACCGATGTATTGCATCACTTTAAAAAACAAACTGGAGTCTGACTTAATTTTTTACCACCATTGCCTGATGCACTCACTGTCACACTCACATTTTTGCAGGACATTGACTGGGTGCAAACGGAGAAGCACGTTTTCGAGACTGCTTCTAACCACCCGTTCTTGGTGGGACTTCACTCATGCTTCCAGACGCCGTCTCGCCTCTTCTTCGTAATAGAGTTCGTTCGAGGCGGCGATCTCATGTTCCACATGCAGCGTCAGCGACGGCTGCACGAAGAGCACGCTCGCTTCTACGCCGCTGAAATATGTCTTGCTCTTAACTTCCTCCACGAAAAAGGTTGGTGACTGCTATGTATCATTTGTATTTCATTAGACTCTGCACTTGACTTGATCAATGAGGGAGGACTGGCTGTAAAGTGGACTTGTCAAACGATACTTGAGCTCTAGTTTTGAAAGGGTGCGGATGCTGGATTATTTAGAATTTCATATCTGTACGATTCATAGCTTCACGCATAAAACTGTACTATATTAATATTACAGGCTGAAATGGGGGAGATCATTGAAGCTCTGTTTGCTTTGAAGGTTTCAGGAGACCAATCATTATGTTGCTGATGAGGGGTTTACTTAAGCATTTTTTAAAGAAGAAACATGTTTAACTCATTCGAGTAAAACAAAATTTACTAAATTTGAATTTTTTTCAGTCCATTGATTTTCGAGATGGACACCGAAACAAAAAGTAGAATAAATTCGAAATATGTAAAGATTCATATAAATGAATTATAGCGTGAATTGCAGTGACTCCGTGTTTTCTATCATCTTGATAATGGTCTAGAAATGTTTATACGTGATCCTCTGAGAAGTTATTTAACTTCATTGGAATTTAATAGAATCAACTTATGACGTAAAGATTCTCTAGATGTAAGCAAGCAGTTTATTTTCCAGCTGATTTACTCAATATTTGTTGAGAGACCGAAGCAAGAAAGTCAAATTTTTGGATTTAGATTGGAACGGTTGATCCTTTTTAATGAAAAACTATTTCAATGTCGATTGTGTAAAATCACTTCACAATATTTTCTCCAAGCAAGTACTAATTCAAGTTTCTGATGTAAAAGTTGAAATGATTTTGAAGTGAACCCAATGCTCAAAATTTTCTAATTCTTTCAATGGTGCTAATAAATCAAGCGGACAAATATTTCGAATATCTTGCACAATTAGAATACTTTTCTCTTGAACCTCTTTGACTACTTAGCTGTACACCTGAGGTGCTTAAATTCGAAACTATTGATAAAGTAGTAGTCTAGCAGTCATTATTAACTACCCATGCGGTTGATCTTGCTCTGATGTATCACACGACGTACCAAATAATCTGTGAACAAAAGGCAAATTATTTGACACAATTTCAAATTTTGCCGTACGCTACCACATATTCATTTTTCAGGCATTATTTACCGAGACTTGAAGCTGGACAACGTGCTGCTGGACCACGAAGGTCACATAAAGCTCACCGATTACGGGATGTGCAAAGAAGGTATTCGTCCTGGAGACACCACCTCCACCTTCTGCGGCACGCCCAACTACATTGCTCCTGAGATCCTACAGGGCGTCGAGTACAGCTTCAGCGTAGATTGGTGGGCACTGGGGGTGCTGCTCTACGAGATGCTTGCTGGAAAGAGCCCCTTTGACATCGTTGGTGCTTCCGATAATCCAGACTTCAACACCGAGGATTACCTCTTCCAAGGCATGCTAAATGCGATTTCTTTTGTCGTTTAGTTTTGGCGTTTCATTCATAAAGATTGTGCTATAGCTAATGTCCGAACTAATCGTTAAATTAGGAGGCCTATTTTTAAAATCCAAATTTGATGGATTTTTTCATGGAGTGTATTTCAAATACTAAAAGTTATTTGGTTTTTACATTTTGTTTTTTAATTTAAAGTGAGTAATTTTTACTCTGAAGGTAATCATTAAAGATATTTCCTGAAGGTTGTTAAACAAAATTCTGAACTTAAATTTTATTTCTTACTTTATTCAAAGCCCTATTTCTTTGTCTCGTGCTTTGAGGCTCCCAATACGAGTGGTTAATTTGAAGAAAATTAAATTTAAAAACTCCTAGAGTTACAATGATCGAAATTTAAATTGTTTTCTGTAGAGGTCTAGGGACAGAGGGAATTAGTTGTTGGAGCTTAGAAACGCAGAAAATGATTTTCAACTTAGATTTTACGTGAAGAAGTCTATCTAATGACTTGTGTTATTTGTCAGATTCCTGCGATCATATCTCAAAAATAATGCACTAGTTCCAGTCAGGCCAAATAGATAATGAACCAGATCAAGTAGCAACTATTATTCACTTTATTCACTTCACACAACGAATGCTTGTAGAATTCATAGCTTGTCTGACTACTTAAGAACTAAAGTTTCGACTCACGATACTCTCTTGACAAGCTAAAAACCGATAGCGACCATCAATGAAAACATACCTGTGAATTAATGCATGTGTTCCATGCATATTGATTGATATGGGAAATTTCAGTTATTCTGGAGCGCCCGATCCGTATCCCGCGGTCGTTGTCCGTGAAAGCAGCCAGCATCCTCAAGGGCTTCCTCAACAAGAACCCGTCCGACCGCCTGGGCTGCCACCCTGAGACGGGCTTCCAGGATATCATCAGTCATCCCTTCTTCCGCACCATTGACTGGGAACTGGTGAGTGGGTGCCTGCAGTATGCATTTTTATTATTACCACTTCTATACCTCATGACTTGCGTGTCTGCAATATGCACCTTTATTTTTACCACTTCTATACCTCATGACTTGTGTGTCTGCATTATGCACCCTAATTATTACTACTTTTATACCTCATGACAGGCGTGCCTGCAATATGCATCGTTATTATGCTTTGTTCAGTATAATCTGTACTTTAGAGTTTCAAGAATCTCTTTCAGGATGAAATCTAAAATTAGGCGGCAGACATTTTTTATTTCCTACTTTCTGTAGTTTCATTTTGGCTTGAGCACACACGCTGGTTTTGTCGACTTCTATACCTCATGAGTGGGGTACGTGCAATACTCACCGTTAATTTCTAAACTTCTGCTATATCCCAGTTCTTGTTTCCATTTGGTATCCATAAGTCTTCCCTTCTTCGCACTATTGACTAGGAACTGGTGAGTGGGGTGGCTGCAGTTTGCACCGTCATTATTACTACTTCTATGCTTCAATAAATGTTATTTCCATTTGGTATCCATCGGTCATCCCTTATTCTACGCTATTGACTGGGAACTGGTGAGTTTTGCTGGGGCCTGCAATTTGTTGTTAACTAATTGTATGCCCTAATTCTTATTCCCATTGTCACTTTCTTGTTGGCAGGTTGCAAAGTTGGTCAAAGGTTTACTGTAGCTGTGTTTCACTGTTTACTGGGCAACATTCGGTGACACAAATTCAGTATTTGTAAGGGGAATTATTAAATCTCAAAACGACTCAAATAATCTAATTTTCTCCAAAAAAATGTTATGAATGTACTGTGCATTGCTTTATTATATATGAATAAATTTTGATTAACGTGTAAATTTACTGACGGTGCGATAGGAAATTATCAACTGCCAAAGTCTTTTTGATGAGTGAAAATTTATTTATTCAAGTAGCTATAAATTAGTTAAATTTTTTGGCATGCTGTTTTCATAAGTATTGTGCATTTTATCATGTCGAAAATCGTTTTATTTGGTTATTTCATTGATGAAAGATCATTTTGCCCTTGTTTCAGTCAATTCTGACTGCAATTTTAATGCTTAGCTGACTTTATTCTAAATCAATTAGGGCAGCCTGCTTGAGAAGCCAGCCTAGAAGAACTGACCAATGATAAGAAATCCAAATAACTCATTCATGCTCTCTACAGTAACTACGTAGTCGCTACAGTATTAATCTATGCTGCTTTCGTGTGTCAGTGTTGAATGAATCTGTTACTAACGAGCCTCCGTGGATATACACTACAGATTACGCTTTGCGAGGTTTATCAATCCTCTAAAGACGGACGAGGTTTTTTACCTTTTCCACATTATATATAGACCATGGACGACTGCAGAGATGCTCTGAGCTTTTGTACCATATAATCTGTCCTTAAAAGTTTGAAGAACCTGTTTCAGGATGAAATCTTAAATTAGGAAGGCTTTTTTTATTTTCTACTTTCTGTAGTTTCGTTCTGGCTTGAGCACATGAACTAGTTTTGTCGACTATGAATGTTTTTCGGTGTGAATCATTAATTTGTCGGAACGCTGTTGAGTAGGTACCGAAAAATGTCGAACCCTTAACAGTACGAAAGTTTTCATCTAATTTCTATCAGCTGGAGGCCCGCCAATTGCCTGTGCCCTTCAAACCAATTTTAGAAGGCGACAGAGATATCGTTCAATTCGACCCTGTCTTCACTGAAGAGTCCGTTGATTTTAGTCCGTTGAATGAGTAAGTTAATTTTTTTGTGAGTTGGGTTCTTTGTTTATTGACCTCTCTCTGTGCATGGGCAATGTCATACTCAATAACGAATGCTTTATTTAACTATTGCGCTGTACATGAGTTGCTGTAGCCAGTATTGAAGGGTTAAATGTTTTTGTGTGTGTTAACTTTGATATGAATGAGGGACTAATGAATTCGATATTTTGAAAGGTATAAAGCATAGTAACTCTCCCATGATGTATTTTTGTTAAAATATTAAATCTTTATCCTTGTTCTTCGAGGTTATTTCAGACATTCGTATGAAATTTTCCTCCCAAATTTTACCCTGCTAAATCGAAACGCATGGAAATGTTTTTTCATTAAGTAAAAAATTTTTTACGTTACGCTACTGTGCTCCCTGTTTGAGTTTGGTAAAATTTGAATGAACCTTTTTCATTTTTGTACGACCAAAAGCTATTGTAGAGGGTGTTCTTTTAATTACAGTATCTGAGAAAATCTTTAACTTTAGATCCAATTCATTGATTTTTGAAAACAAAATGACAATAGAATCCTGAGATTTATATCTTTGTATTTGGTACCTATGTATTCATGATACAACAGTCAAATAAGAATCAGAGGACCCAGTAAAATTCATCCTGCTCTGAAACGAACTGACGAATTGATGACAAACTGGACAAAGGAACAATTAGCTTTCATAAGCACTCTCTCTAATGAAAAGAGCATTGTCCTAGCCCAGCAAAGTTTCAAGAGAGAGTACAACCTTCGAAGTTCTCTGTCAAGGAAGGTCATTTACACATGGGTAAAGAATTTAGCCAACAATGGGAATCTGGCGAAGAAGAAACAGGAAGGACGACAAGTGAGGCAATGAGAAACATGCGAACAGTGCCCAATATATGTGGACGCCACATGGAGAATGTCATCTTCAAAAGTTAATCCCAATGAAAGATATAAATCTCATGATTCTACTTCAGTTTTGTTTTCAAAAACTCGTTCATTGTATTAAAAGTTATTAAAGATTTTTCGGGCCCCGTTTTTAAAAAAATACCCTGTGTATACGAAAATGTCATCATTGATGCAGTCAATGTCAGGATAGTAAAGCGCCTGTTTAATATAACTTTTTTTTAAGCTTGTTACAGTCGTTAACTTTTTACTGTATTTGTCTCAACAGTTGCTTCGGCAGAATAGAAAAAGCATGTAATGTTGGACGTTGTTCATGTGTGGGAGATAGCCGAATAATAGCGCAACAACTTTTGCAAATGGCAACGTAAGAGAAGTCGATGCTGTCATAGTATTTCGCTAATAATCTTAACAGTTTTTACCATAATATTATTTCGGAGTACTCCTTGAAACGTCCTCACCCGATTCACGCATTTCTAATAAATTGAGTCATTTATTGAAGATATTTTTAACATTCGTTTTTAAAATGACTCTGTGTAAAAACCAGTAATAACAACAGAAAAAGGAACTTCGGTGGGTTGGAATACCGATGTGAAGGTTGAGTTAAAATACAATGTATGCTGTGATGGAAAGAGCAGTTTTTGATTTGATAGATTAATTTCGTTTTCTTTCTATTTGTTCGATCATCAAACCGCATGGCAATTTACACAACTCAGAACGGCCTCTTCACGGTTTGAATTCGAGGGACACTAGTAATCAGGCTGGTTGATTTGAACTTGGTTTCTTCTAGGTTGGTTAGTAGGTGGAATTTTCGACATTTGATTCTGAGGCAGTGTAACTGCAAGTTCGATCTGTTACCATTAATGTTTCAAATATTCAAATTTATTTCTCTAACTTTTTACTTCCTACTCTCTCTGTAAAGATGCAGTGAAGGTTTGCGTATCTTTTTAGTTTGACGTTCTGTGGGATGAACTAATAACAGTAATTATCTGACGAGGATAAATGCCAGTCCTCGTCTATATATTCTAACAATTGATTCCGTGTGGATCCGTAGCTATACTGTAGATGGGATCAGCCTTTGATTTATTCCAGGAGTGTGTTGCTTGGCTAGTTATGGATCCCTTTTTTTATTTTACTTTTTTCTGTTTCTTCAATGATTCATTGATCTTTTTTCTTTAATCTCTCAAATTTTTCGCTTCTCCACGATATTTACGTTGACCCTTTTAAGTGGCTGTGCCAACAAAGAATCACATGCGAATTTGTGGCATCATTTGACTGAAATTCCTAACCAGATTCTGTTATTGTTGTACATTTTTGCGTGAGGTCCCGAGCTAAAGGTAAGGTAGGCCTTTTTTTTTTTGTTGAAATGGAATATTTTTTTTTTCCTCAGGGGCATACAACTATTGTATCCATGGAATTAGCACTCCCTGGAGATATGTGATGTCCCGAGATAAAGGTTGGATAAGCTTTCAATTGAAATAGAAAAGGTTATTTTGTTTTGTTACCGACAATCTTTTATCGGTTGGCTGCTGTACTATTTTTCAGCACCTACTACTTTCTTCTTAGACTTTAATCTTGGCACAAACTTCTTTCTTAGTTCACTGTTTTTATGGACCTTGTGGCTAGATTCCGCGTTTCTTTAACTCCATGCTAACTAGTGCCTTCCTTCTTACTCTCTTTGGAGCGCCTTTGTTGCGGTTAGAGAGGCTTAAACCAACATCTAATCTAACCTACAGAGTTTTTGCTGACAAAGAGCCTATTCTTGAAGTTTCAATTAGGCGCGAGTTCGTTGTATTAACGGATCTACACGTAGCTTCAAATTAACAGATTCTTGACCTCTGTTTCGAGCATTCATGGAATACGGATAAGAAGGTAGCTATAAGAGAAGTACAACTTTAGCTAATTTACAAATCCAAGTCATTTTTAAGAATTGTAGTTTCCTGCAAACACAGTTTGTATTGAACGTAGAAAGTCTAACATCTAATCCAATCTGAACGTAGAAAGTATGCTCATGGATTGATTGTGCGTGTGGGACTCTGTGAATAAATCTCTCGCATGTACGTGGGACGAGTTTCATTTGCCAACTCTATGGCTTGTTTCAATGATAGCTGGAGCAGCGCCTGGTGCCTCCTCCTCACCGCCCACGACTCGAGGGTGACCGAGATCTGGCCAACTTCCCCCCTGAATTTACTGACGAACCTATCCAGCTCACTCCTGATCAACAGTAAGTACCAGCATTACTAGTGATGAATCGCGACTTCACACATCTCATCCCTCAACAGAGAGTGCAAACATTATTAGTGCTAAATCGCGTCTTGATCCATCTCA
Organism: Platorchestia sp. MABIK; assembly: GCA_014220935.1. Taxonomy (NCBI): domain Eukaryota; kingdom Metazoa; phylum Arthropoda; class Malacostraca; order Amphipoda; family Talitridae; genus Platorchestia; species Platorchestia sp. MABIK. The sequence continues at coordinate 33,541 of JACJUY010004001.1, read as the reverse complement.
TCCCTGATCAACAGTTAATGCGGACATTCCTAGTGCTAAATCGCTACTTGATCAATCTCATCCCTGATCAACAGTTAGTGCCAAGATTACTAGCGCTAAATCGCGACTTGATCCATATCATCCCTGATCAAGAGTTAGTGCCAAGATTACAAGTGCTAAGTAGTGATTTTGTCCCTTGCGTAATTGTTTATAAATGCGGAATTGTTTAAATGCTATAAATTTGTTCGTTTTAGGCAGGTTTTTTGTCAGTAGAGCATTCAAGTGATTAAAATGATCAGAACGCCGAAGACAACAGCAATTCATTTGAAATATTTGGGTAAATAAGCGCAGAGATATCAATAATATATTAATATCTCGCATGTCCGTCCCTCACTAGCAAAAACACTGACATTTTTTCTGGGGCTGAAAATTGTCGTGCACTAATTTTACTCGCTAATGTACCATAGAGTGGCCGCAGGTGTATCCTGAACAAGGTAATTCTCGTCTACTTGCTTTGGTTTGATAAAACATTTACATGTGAAGACCCATTTTCTGTTCTAACTGTAGTTCTCGCACAATTCACCTCCCTAACTAATTTAAGTACATAGATACGGTCTTTGTTTTTTTATTAGCATCTGGAAAAAACTATAGTTACCTTTCCGTAAAAGTGAGTAATAACATTGTACTTGTTCTCTGATGCATCTGATGGTAGTATTAGTTTTTCGTTGGCTTTGCAGTTACGTTTGCCTTACACGTGTATGTTGGTAACTTTTGTGTGGGTTATTTATTATACTTTGTAATTTTAATAGACCACTATTAGCCTGTTTGCGGGAATTTTGCTTCTATTAATAGTTCTAATAATCGGTTATTCAAGATTCCGTCTAAAATTTTCTCATTTTTACGACCAACTTGACATTTGCTTCACATAAATTATTTATGCTGAATATTTTGGTACCTATTTTTTTGTCCTGTTTATGGAAGTTCACAAAACCTTACATTGAAATCACAAATTGAATATTCTTTATTCGTACTTCTAATTTCCTGGCATTGGAGTAATTGTTTCTTTTACAGACGACTTTATCTAAAAGTTAATTTTTTTCAATCTTGTGCAGACGCGACATCGATAATATTGACCAAAGCGAATTCGAGGGCTTCGAATACGTCAACCCGTTGCTTATGAGCATGGAAGATTGCGTCTAATTCTGTCCTGCGCTATCATGTGCGAACCAAGAACACTTCGTTTGGCTATTTTGTAAATATAGACATTTTTATAATGGTATAAGACGTTCGTCACTTACAATTCCTGTCTGTGCTACTGTTTTATGTGTGATCGAATTACATTTTGATACGATAGTACCTAGCGCCCTAATGTGATTCTGATGGGACGCTACATATCACCCTTTAATAAGGGAAGTATTACACATGTTACTTAGCATTTATTTATTCCGATGTATCAACTCGAATATTTCTTTGCGAGATTCATCAAAGAAGAAAGCTAGAATGATTCTGAATTGATGTACATTATCGTCTTCTACCTTAATTTAGATTCAGAGAAGGCAGCTCGAGGCATTTTTAATGACTCGGTAAGATTTTTTTAAGGTTCGTTTTCTTTAGTTATACATCCAAGATTGCTAAATGCCTAGGAGCAACTTCATTATTCTGAAGAAACTTCGCACCTTGCGTTGTGGATCAAGAACAATAACTTGATTCATTGTGGCGTCAGAGAGTTATTGAATGTTTAGTGTCGAGAGAAACGAGGCGTATTCATTTGAAGGAAGAGCTAGTTCAGGTTTCTACTGAACGAGCAATTTGTGGTATGTGGATTAGTAATGGAGCTCTGAGGCCATTTCATTGACAGCGTCATTGACAGCGTTCAAGGTGGTAGGCGTTATGGAGAAAGTAGCTATCGAATATGTGAGAGGTTTTACATCAAATGAGCGATCCATTCTGCGTTGGAAGAATTCTGTTATTATTAGCAATTTATTTACCTACCGGAAGACACCAAGAGCCTCTACCAGGTGGGAAATGGATTAAGTAAGCGTCACCCTTTAACAGCTGTAGTATTAGCCAGTGCTGGCATCGGCTATCTGGTTGTTTCCGTCTGCGTGACTATACTTTTTCTAATATATTGTCATGACAATACTGTCTTGTAGCATGTTGATAAAAATTTTTAATACCAATATAGAGTATATTTTCAATTATTGCTTTCAGGTTTTCCATCGTGACGTATGCTGACGTTGTTTGCTGTAGGGAATATTTATGTTGGACACTTCAGCTTTGAGCTCATTTGTTTCACTTGATATCGTTTATTTTTGCAAGTTTATTTCTTCAGGTGTTCACAATTGCTCCATGTTCAATTTTGAAAGTTACTTCGTATTTATCGTTCAGTTGAAACGTTGTGCGAGTGTAATTTCTTCTTTATGCGAATGCAAGTCACATAACGCACTTAAACAATTTCGGCAATGTGAATGAGCAATTTTTTTTACTACCATAAAATTCATTATTTGATGTTAGATTTCGATATTTTATGACTTATGTTTACGAGCTCGTAAGCCGTATATGCCATTAGGCGTCTAGAAATCAGTTTGCATTAATTGCATCAGGTTATTATTTCTGCCGTCGTATGCTGAATTTCCACGAAACGTGACTTCGGCATAACTCTCATAGGACCTAGTTGACTTCGAAATGGAGAGGAAAATGAACTTTTAGTAACCTCTACATTCCTTATGTATGATTAAGATTTATGCATTCCTGCTTCGCATGATGATCGTCAATTGCTGTAGTGTGTATGAGTTGCACTTCATATTTTAAGAATGAGAGATCTAGAACTTTTGTGAATTCAATTTAATTTCATTCCTATATACTTGCCAGCTTAAAATCCTGAAATTCTCTTGAAGAATATGAATTTCGACGCATACGTGATGCACTTCTTGGAGTATGGATATTTCCATAAATTAGAGCTCCGTATTTTTCATAATACACCCTTATAAAACTGTTGGATATATGAACGTAATGGATATGTTTATATATCGAAATGTTTAGTACTTACTTAAGGGCCTAGCAGGGAAAGTTTGAGGAAATCCTTCTAACGTTTAGCAGCAACAAAAGATGTGTTCATGGTGTTTAAATAAGTGTCTCGAACAATATTCGTGCCTTGTCCTAACAGTTTCAACCTTATCCAAGTTCTTCATGCATTTAGGTTTGTATGCGAAGTTCTAAGTGTATGTACTTCTAAGTAATTATTTTCGATATGATGTTCTACCGTTCGGCTTTCTTGTGTATGTGCCTTTATTGGAGAAGTTGTAAAACCTACTTTATTCACTCTTTCAATCCTATTTAAGCGATCGATACTTTTAGCAAGCTTATATTTCAATGATTATTTATTTTCTGTTCTTTCGTCTTTATTTGGGTCAGTCCAACGCAAAACTCTAAAGGGTATATACACAAAGTTCAGCAACAAGGCGCTCATTTTTCCACTAGTTACTAAATGCGCAGTACAATTAATAATTTGTTGAATCATCTCAAGTATCTGTAGAATTCTTCTGTCAACAGTTCACTTGTTATTGGGTTTTATCCGAGATTGTTGATAACTTGTTACCAGAGCATGCAAATTTATGTACGAATATTTTCTGTAGAATTTGATTTTGATTGTTGAAAAAAAATGATCGAATTTACATAATTTGGTAATTTATATTTTTGGTCAAACGGATTATTGAAGATAAAAAAACAATACGCAAATTGCAAGTTTTTTAAAAAATAACTATACATCCTACGTATTATATATATAATGTTAAATTCCATAATTTTGCATTGCACGTCAACTTCTTTCTTGTTGAAAATGAGTCACTGTTGAATGTGAGCATTTAGAGCTTGGTACGGAAAGGGTAGGTTTCGTGACGTAGTCCAAATATAATACACATTTCAAGATTCACGGTTGAGAGAGGATACACAGGCCTAATACAATTGCTAAAAAGTAGTCTGACGCTGTTATGACACCAACTATTTGAAGTCATCAACGTCGAATTAACAAATATGAAACAATCGATTAACAAAAAGTAGGCATTATGAGTTGCTCTTGTACGTGAAATTGATGCACTTTAATTTCAAAGTATAGAGACACATAATTATTTAATAAATTCTATTCACTCGCATCTAACCACAGTGGTATTTTAAGTGAAGTACTGAAACAAGAATCTTAGACTCGATGGAATCTGTAAAATATTACTGCGAGCTGCGAAGTTAATTAGGTACATGACCATAAGACCTGTCGAAAGCTTAAGTGGGTAAATAGTTGAAGCACAATTTTTTTATCTCGTATAAACTATCTTAAATGAAACTAACGGCAGTTTACATTGATGGCAGTGCATCCCTCCGCTAGCTACACTTATTGCTTTAGTTACGACAAACATAAGGTAGAGTTTTTCGCTTCCATGACGTTTTTCAGTGATTGGCACTAGCAAAAATAATGAATTCTTCTGTAACTCCCACTGTCTTAAAGAAATTAAGATCTACCAGCTTGAGTAAACCGTACTACATATTTTGTATCATAAACTTATGAGCAAAAAGCAAGAGAAACGCTTGAAGGCACTCAAGCATCAAGTCAGAAAAATGAATGACAACAAAAATAAGCCAGAATATGAGCTCACGAGAATAAATTTTTTGCAGTTTCAGCATGCTGCTAATGCAACAAAGACTTCTGCAGCAAAAATATTAGTTCATCATCAAAACCAATTTCCTATGTCAGCCAAACTTCAACGTCATATTTTTACATTCATTCAGACGAAGATCCATTCTATTCATCATCAGCCTAATTTCCCCAGGACTAATAAAGAATTTTTGTAGCTTCTCCACAATTCACATTTGTGGCCGAATAATCCTAATGAAAAGATGGCCGGTTCAAAAGTGAATTCGAAAAATGGTACTTCTAAACGACAGCTCATGGTTTAGGATCTCGAAACGCATGTTAGTCCCCAGCCCTTTTACGTCAATGCTCAAGTATCAGAGCAGATTAGATAAGAAGTTAGTTAGGCCTCCCTAACAACAACAAAGGTGTTCCCAGGCGAGGAAACAGGAAGGTACAATTTAGTATGGAATTAAGTGAACGGGGAATCTATGTAAAAGATGGCGGTCTCCTAACAAGTCAACGTTTTTAATGGTAAAATCAATTCATTCGACGGATGAATATTTTCAAATACAATATCGAAACGGAAGTTTTTTATCGTAATCACAGCCCTTTGCGGGTACTTATTAGCCATTTTAGATTAGAAGACTCAATCACTGTAACTTCAGCTCTAATTTTCTTGAAACTTTTATTAGCACTCACTCGAGTTCCATGGTTTACATGACAATTATTGTAGCGTTACACATCAGTTTTTAATCAGAATGACATTTTCGGGTTAAAAATTGTTTTAAATGCTCACCAGCTAGAAATATCGCGCGGTGTCACAAATAATTCAGCCGTACGATGCGATTAGAACACTTTAATTCTATTTACACAAGTGATAGAATTTTAAAACAATCAACAAATTGCAGTAGGATAATACGACTATAACAAAATTTAAGCTTACCTATATTACGATCAAGCTACCTAACTATCCGGCTTTCATAATCAACGGCAATGCGAGTTTGCTGTCCCGAGCATACACGAGACCCTACACGTCGAATAAAATAGTTTCCAGTATAAAAGAATATCAATTGCAATCGTTTCAACTGCACAACCACACGCGCAAACTGCTGGCCTTTCGTACTAATTTCGAGTTTTAAAGCAAAGCTTCAGAATCTTACGATAAGCCCATATTTTACCAATTATGTTACCTACTGTATATCACATTTTGTAAAATACCAATCATAGGGAAGGCCGATTATTGGACAGAGAAGTATTGCTAATCTAAAAATTAGACTAACTTTACTGATCCCACCAGTACACCAATAGCAAGAGAGAAATTTCACAGAGAACATAATAGTAATTTGTAAGTCAGTTCACCTAATTAAACACATGAGCTGTATTTTAAATCCTATGTTCATGATTGAATTGTGAAGCGTATCTTCAGAAAGCATTGTAAAAATGTCGAAATTTTCAAAAAAAAATATTGGCACCCAAACGCTGGGTGGGAGATCACGCTAGGGCTAATGAAAAGTCAAAATACTCGAAATGAATAAGAATAGAGAAATACCAAAAAAAATTACGGAAGAAAACAGGAAATACATACGCACAGACTTGAGTAAAGGTCACTGAAACAACGCTCCACCCACTTTCATAAAAACAAAGGCAGGAAGGACAATATGTAGAGCTTAACTATGAAGCATCGGCACAGGCGACTTGTGTTCAAATCGGCACTTCTGAGAATTCCAAGCCCCCCAAACATGTTGACTAGGACAAGAACTATCCGCTTAGAAGAGAGAAAGGATATTACTAATTAAAAAATTAAGCATATGGACATAATTTTACGAAGTGTTGCTTGGCGAGGTTGGCAATAACATCCCATCGATTGAACGAAAACTTCGAAAGTAGATGAAAAGAAATAGGGATTAAACAGAATATGTATGGTTGTTCAATTTCCATGGTGTTCAATCGTAACAAAGTTGAGTTGAAAATGGAGATACACAAACTTTTATGATACCTATGGAGAAGATTAGATTAGATTATTAGTTAGTTTAAGCCTCCCTATCCGCAACAAAGGCGATCCAAAGAGAGGAAGGAAGAAGGCACCATTTAGAATGGAGTTAAAGGAACGCGGAATCTATGCAGAAAGGGCATAGAAACAGTAAGATAAGAAAGAAGTTCATGAAACAAGATCAAAGTTGAAGAAGAGAGTGGTAGGTGCTGAAAAAACAGGACAGCAGTGAACCGAAAAAAGATGGTTCTTAACAAAACAAAAGCATTTTATTTCAACAAAAAGAAGGCCTACTTAACTCTCAGCTTGGGTCCTCACATTGTCCCCCTGGGAGTGCTAATTCCCATAGATATATACCTATGGAGAATATCACTAGCACTTCAAAAAGAAAAATGACTCAATGGTAATACGCAACAACTCGTTTATCCTCAAGCTTATTATTTTGACGAAAAGTCAGCTCCATGTTCTACTGAGCTGTAGCGTTTCCTTGTTGAATTCTTTGTAAAACGTATAAACATTGCTCGCCAGAAAAACATATACCGCAGCAAACTCACACTTGAATTCTGTTAAAATTTACAAACCAAAATGAAGTGAAAAATTTCTTGATGATGGCTGAAGTGGGTAGTCGAAAGCGTTAAGCTTATAAGTACACGTCCAAAACCGTCAAGCCTGAAAAGGCTCAAAAATTTTCACAACAGAAACTGACAACTTGAAAAAGAAAGTACTACCGTTTAGAAGCTAAAACAAATACAGTAGCTGGATTTAAGAATTTGCACAACTTCATTTTTGGGATAATTTTAAAATTTCGAACTCTAGTTTGGGATAAAGCGTACGGGTAGTTTATAGAACATATATTTACCAGAATATTTAAATAGAACGGCAAATTTAGTTGACAAACAAAAAATAAACTAAACCTTACAAAGCACGAGTTCAAGTGTTTTCGAATGGCAATCACCTGACGAGTTGCGTTGTAAAAAACAACGCTGAAGGAAAACACAAAATTCCAAGACACTAATGAGAGAAGCCACTACTTAGTTCGTTTCTTGAGCCTATTCAAAGCTCTGTAACACTCGTTACTTTGACCTAGACAATAACGGCAACAAACAAGTGCACTCGTTAAATTATCACTTCAAGTATACAAGGAAGCCGTTGAGATAAGGCCCAATGAACCAGTGGAATAAGATCATAATGTAAATACTCTTTGTACAAGAAAAATTTACTACATGTGTTACCTTTAAACAGAAAATTTTCGGAAGAATCATACTCTCTCGCAGAAACAATCAACATTCAAAATTCAGTTTCAAGTACTGAAGGAGAAAATGCAGGAACGTCTTTGAAAAAGAACGGAAGAAAACAAGAAAATGGCAAGAATACCATGTGGAATACTTAATCCGGAAAGTTTCCTACACCATACCGGAAAGTTGAAGGAGTAGGAATACAAGTCTGACTCAAAATTGCACGAAGCAGCTTCCTACCACCTACGTCCCACAGCCGAACGCTATTCGATCCATCGCACAATGCTGGAAACTCTGAAGCGAGTGCAGAATTGCTCTCGATGCACAGTACAGGACTAATACACCTTGCCCGAGTATATCGCTATGATCTCGCTTTTCTGAAGCGCTAAAAATTCCAAGCCCAAATTTTCAAACTTGCTGACAAGAGAACTAGCATTTACAATAATTAATGTACATACTGAACACATTCATTGGCTACCGTGAACACAAAGGGCAACTGTAGAAAATAGAATAGGCCAAAAAGCTTCGGAACTTTTCTTCAGGCTTGGTAACGATACATCGGCAGCGTAAATAGCTAGCTTTTTAATCAAAACAAAGTTTCAATTCAAAATGCTATGGCAGATTACCTAAGCTTAGAGCTTACTTTCCGAAAATGAGGGCTGAAATTTGTGAGAGTAAGGAAAATGCATATTGTATGCTTCGCTTCAGATTCCGACTTGCCTGTTCGTTCAAGCATATTATAAATTATCATTTGTGGAAACTTTTAGAAAATAAAAAATAATAAAGATGTAAAAACTTCAGCAAGTCATATTATGCACACACAAATGAAGCTCAATAAAACGGCCAAGGAAACTCAATTGTTTTACAGCAATGTAAGAACTGTAAAGAGGGAAGTACTACTTATGGCTTTGGAAATTTGAAACCATGTTCATGGTTTTGTAATCAACCAATGACGAGCTCCTACAGCTACACAAAAAGTGCACATATGATCAAAAGTGCTCTTATGAGAGCGAAGACGAGAAACCAGTTCATAAAATTCAGACAGTAATAATTTTGGCGCGTTGTCAGGTACACAACAGAGAACAGATCTACCGAACTTCTTGCAATTTATACCGGAACTCCTAATATATCTAACAAATCTGACCGCTCCTTAAGTAATGCGCCACTCGCTGACGAAACAAGGTTTTTTTTGCTGAAATTATTTAATTTGCATTCACAAAACCGATCATTAAATGACATATTGCCCGAAAAAAATGAAGAGGAACTACCAGTAAAAAGATCACAATTTTACGAAATAAAGTAAACCCACATCCAATCCTCGACCAGAAAATCAAACACCTACATAACTAAGCTTACAAACTTAACACTTTACAGTTAAACTATAGAGTAACATTCAAATTGTTACGAACTAAAATCGACCTAGCTTAATATCACAAAGGAAACTCATTACATTTACAGTCAACAAAATTTCTAAAACTCAAGTTACTATGAAAGACGGTTTAATTTACAATAGAATTGATAGGGTATGAAATAATACCCTTGCAAAATTGAGAAAGTTACACACGAAAAATAAATTAACTTCTAAAAAAACTCATCCAATGAAAAGCCTAATCGAAGGGATTGGTTAAGAGTTTTCATTTCCTACAACGAATACACAACTGGAGAGCGTGCGCATTCGGAGAAGTTTTAAATTTTTGGCAGTGTTTGAAGCTGGCAAATCAGTCAAAAATTTAACCCTATTAGAATAAACACGCGATACGGTAGCGCACGTACGATCACGATGAAGGCAACACATCAAGTTTTGTTTTTATGTAAATACTTTTTCGAAATATCGGATGCAGCGAATACAAGCTTTAATTCACCTGCATTATTCATGACACAACTCAAATTTATGAACATCAGAAGCCAGGTGTACTGTCAGTAACCACTGGACATACGGAACCAACTATGGTTTGGAGGATTTATTTTTTATTTCCACTTTTCGGCGATTTTTTTCACGTTCATCACTTACTCTAACACGATTAAAATCTCGAGAATAACCAGCATCTTTCAGATTCACTATATCACTTTCCCTATCAGAAAACGCAGTAGCAAAATTTCTGCCCTGAGCCTCAGCTCCTTTGAGCTTCGTACGATCCCCAGGAGGATGATATTCCACCCTTTTCAGGGCCTTGCTTTTCTCAACAACGTCGCTCATATTTTGCTCTTCACTCGAGCTCGAAATAATTTTTTCATCCCCATCCAGTGCGTTTCTTCTAGATGATTTTGTCAGCGACGCGGACGTTCGACGGTCTTTGTTTTCTCTAGATTTTGAACGCTCCCGAGTAATCGATCTTCCAGTTATCGCCTGACAATGGTATTTGTTTTGCGTTGATTCACATCGGGAACCTGGCGCGCATGATGCCTTTTCCTCCTGTTTTGACGGAAAGTGCTCCCCACATGCATTGACGTATAAGCTCGAATTTCTGTTGCTACTTGCACTTTTCGTGACGTCAGCTGGTTCAGTTTTCTGCTTCTTGCAGCCTTGGAACTCTGCTTTCAAATGAGTCAGCTCCTCCTCCAAAGAACTGATACGAGCCTTCAATTCAGGGGATGGCGTCTGCACGAAGAAACTCAATGTTAGAAAATTTTTCTTGACTAGTACGCTTTGTGCACAGACAAATGACAAGTACTGCTGTTATTTATGAAGTGCTAGTAGCGGAGACACTACATGACGCTCCTTGAGATAATGAAGAAATCATCAATTCGTTTCTTCCTTGTAGAATTAAGTTGCGTTTTTCGTCATTGCCGATTCTGAGCGAAGTTATGTTAAAAATTGAATTTAAATGTGATTTTGAGCAATTAATGAGCTCATTGATGGGAAAGAGAATCAAGTAATAATGTTTACCGAATCGAGTTGAAAACAGGGCACTGAAGATGTGTTTTAGGATATAAAGGAAAAAGCTCATTACACTATAACTTTAATGTGAGCGGATACTTTGAGGAACAAAAAATTTACCTTAAACAGCTCGCCACCAACACATCAATTCCATTAAAATAGCCAAGAAAAATTTTCAAGCCCTTTTTTTACGATTCCCTTCACCTTGAAAATGTGAACATTAACTTAGAACACAAATATATTGAAAATAGGCATTGTTGACAAAAGTCCCCTCCGACTTATTCCGTTTCGTCTCGCAAAGCATATTTCTCACCTGACCACGATCCTCCAACAGCTGGCGCTTACAAGAGGTATTGACGACCACACTTTCAGCTTTATTGCCTTCGCCCTGTTTGAAGGATCCACTTTTGAGCACTTCATGATCGTTCATAACTTGCTGATCTTCATCTTCGTTACTTTTATTGGCAACCGAGTTAGGTCTGGTGTCGCCAACAACAGCAGGTTTAACAGCAACTTCATCAACCTTTGACTCGATAGATGACGAAGCGTTCCCGTCGTCACTACTTTCCGCTGATATCGTAGTACTGTCGTCGCTCATTGCACCTCTTTCTTTTTCCTGAGAAAGATTTTGTATAGCAGCAGCTGTTGATAATTTTTGTACCTCTGGGCTGTTACTAACAGAAACGTTATCAAAGACCCGGGTGCGAGTCTCCCTGCATTCATTTTCTTCTTTGATAACTCTCGGCACATCACCTGCATTCAACCCAAATTTGTTTGAATGTTTTGGCATTTCTGTAAGAATATCAGCCTTTTTCTTCTCATTACAGCCCGTACCGTTAAAGTTGGCATAAGATACAGCTGCGTAGAAAATCGTGTCTCCAGAAGACTCAGTCAATTGCTCTCGATGGCTGACAGAATGCGAACATCGAGACTTGTTGCATGATGAAACTTGCACACCAAGCGATCCGGGTGAGTGCAATGAGCTGTCAGTGTTGCGGTTGTCAGTCGAAACCCCAAATCCAGCTGTCAAACAGTGCACCAAGTCCAGAACTCTGGAAGCCGAATTTTTGTCCGACCACCGTTCAAGAAGTGATGTTATTTCTGCCACGATTCGTGCTGAAAGAGAAGGTTTAAATTACACATATTTCTCAAACACGATTTGAATTAAACTTTCTAATGGACTCGGCACTTAAAAAATAATTTGTTAGTGAATGCCTACGTCGTAATTACAGGTAAATTTGATTTGCTTCACAATTCATAAAAACGTCCCTTTCATGATTTTAAACTATCTGCGCGTGATTTTCCATGCCATAATCCTCGTTAGTACAGTAATTCAAGACGTAAAAAGAATCTCATCTACCAAGCTATCAAGACAGAGCAGTTGCCCATAAATTGGTCACAGATCCTCCGCAACCAAACATATTCGCCACATAAGCTGTTTACATTTTCGGGTTTGTAGCGCAAAAGGAATACAAATTCGAAGTATGAATGAGAGCATTACCTAAATGAGATCATCATGCAACATACAAACACCTCGTACCTATTATTAGTTAAAGTCACAGGCAAGAATCTCTCCAGGGGCACAGAATCTCAAAAAAATTCCAAGTTATTTTCCAAGTATCACGTCATCAAACGAAGCATGCATGAAGTAGTATAAACTATGTGAACGTGATAGGTTGAATACGTCCTAGACATTGGGCATGTCTCTTAATTTTTAATCGTTAAATATTACGACATTTTGAAAACCACGTAAAAGTTAGGAACTTTAAGTATAAGTTTTTACATGAAATACAATAAAGACAATAAAATGAAATCATTAAAACTTATTTGGTGCACTTACATATTTTGAAAATTAGCGAGTTACGAACACGCCGGTATATTTGAATGGTGCGTAAGTTTCCAAATATGAACTGCGCACAATTCGATATGGGATAAAAATAAAAATTTTTGGAATAACTGTAACTGCCGCACGTGCCATAGACGGTACACTTAATAAAAACGCTCATTCCTTTTATTTCTTCTCAAATTTGTGACCTAATGTGTTGTATGAATTTCACTGCCCCTTCCTATTTTTATGTCGGTGACAATCTGATGCCTATGTTAGTCTAAAAACTGTGGTTATCGCGAAATACAAAAAAAATTCTCGCGGTTAAGTTTTACTTGTAGATTCAATCATCTATCGTATAAATGTGAGTTTTAAAATATTGGATAATTTAGGGGGAAAATGTACTTCCTTCGATCGCTGTATGTCATTAAGATAATCAGACTGCTGTGATTTTTTTATAGTTTCAGCTCATAGAGAAATTGTGAGAGTACTGCTAACTTGAATAACTTTGGCTTTGGCTTGCGCCCGAGCACCTGCTGAAAAAATGGGGCAGTGACCGGTCAAGTATTGAAAAAATCTGGACATATTTGTAGAAAAATTAAGGTACCACTACACGAATAATGTAAATAATACTCACTTGCGTCCGGTTGGGTGCATCTACAAGTAGTTTCAGTCTTAACAAGTCGCGGTGAGAAACTTCTGCTTCTGTGTCGACAAACACCATTGCTGCTGCACGAGCGATCTCTGGATTTCACACCGGCTTCCGAAATGCGTGCACATCTTCTCAGGTCCGTAGGGTGACTCACGTCGTAGTCCTCTGCACGGTTGCTCACGAGGCCGCTGAACTGTTGCATCTCACTCACCGTCACCGGTTGCGGAATGTGTTTTCGCCAATTTGAGCACGTACTTCTACTTTCATGATCCGATACGATTTCTTCCTTGACAACCACCCGCTCGGAAATTGGTACAACACACTCCGATTTTCTCTGTAAATGAAAGTAAGAAACCCCAAGTTAATAAACACTCGTGACACTCGTGCGCTGTAGCTCGAACGAAACATACTTGGTTGCAATTATTAACAGAGAGAAATGAGCAAGTTTTTAGCTTTTTACACAGTGGCGCAAAACATGTATGAACACGAGGTTTATAATTTTCAAGTAGCATATTTCAGTGTCATTTTTGAGTAAGAAACGCAAAGAAAAAAATCATTGATACAGAAAGCCGCGATACCAACCACTTTAATTGATCAATTAGTTTGGAGAAACTTCCCGTGCACATGTTCGATAAAGAAAATACGAACTTATTAGTTGGAAAATCCTGCAGTAAATACTAGCCATTGCGTCAACAACACCAATAGAATTACTCTAAATGTTATGGAGAAACTCAAAATATTTTGGGACTGAATGCACTAAAACAATTTTCTTGTCAAGTCTCTGAAAGCTACAGCTACTTATCCATTTTCCTTTTAAAATATAAAACTGCGAATAATTGTACTATCATACTAATGCGAATCAAATGTACTATCATACTAATACCTTCTTTAGTCATTTCTTAAGCCGACGCATCAAAAAAAAAATAAGTACGATAAAATCAGGCATTAAATAAAACCAAACCTAAGATGCCGAGTTACCTAAATTTGAAACTTTGAAAAAAAAGAAATGGAAGAGAAAAAGTCTGAAAACTCACTCTACATTAAAGATAAGGAAGGTTAAATAAAAGCATGAACAGAGACTTTGAACCGAAAAATCGCTGGCGTCTTTCATCAGCCTCTTAACTATTCATTCTTACTGAACGTTTATCATACAGCTGTCAACTAAAATTCACTCTTCGAACTCAACCGCAACTACATTTTACTTCGTCACAGCAGCCATTGAAATTTATTCAGATCGTCGGGTCTATGAAGTTTTGTCTTAGCATTAATTAGCCGCAGTGAGCTTCTTGATAGAAAGAATTAATGATACAGTGGAACATCCGCTTTCGCATCTTACAACGAAGACACTCAAATTCATATTACTCAGCGAGAATACGGTGCAGTAATTGAGTAATTGATCAAAGAGGAAGGGAAGGTGTGGGAGTTCTCGATTTCATGTCCTCAATTTCTCTAAATTTACAAAAATAAAACCTGATGTTGGTATTGAAAATGTTTAAATAAATGTAATGTAGCAAAACTAACTGCAAGAAAAAAACAGTACTCATGAAGCTATTATAGACGAAAAAATAAAAAAAAACACGCTCTCCGAAGCAAGTAGGTACGGAATATGAATTCACTCACGTTCAAACTCACTCTTTCAGCAAATTCCTGGCTTTGCGAATACTTTTCTTCTTGTGGTTCAGAACTTGCATTGGCTGGTGGAACGAGTTTAAAAATTTTGAGATCAGTGGGAGTGTAGTCTACAACCCCACGAGAGTCCCGGCCACACCGTCCATCGCCGACGAAGTTGGCATCCAACTTGATAATCTGCAGATCCTTCGGGACCGAAGCGCCACTCATTGAAAGAAGTCCCAGATCTTGAGGAGTGAAATACTGCTTGCGGTCATTTGAATCTCTGTCTGTAGATACGATAACAGGAGTTCCATTGCCTGCACAATCTTTAGAAAGGTGAGAAAGTGTGCTGAAATTCTTTTCGTCAACAGCTCTATAGCTCGGACACAAGGATATTGAGTAACTTTTCTCCTCAGAGCGAGTGTGCATAGCTCTCAAGTTCTGTTTTTCACTAAGGTCACACGAAGCTTTTGCTGAAACTTGTTCTTGCTCTGCCAAATGTCGTTCGCGACAACCCTCTTTCACCACTTTTTCTTTGCAGTCCAAAACATCGATAGCATTCTGGCCCTTACGAGAAATCTCTTCGAGGGAAGTTTCAGACGGGTAAAGTTCTCTTTGTGATTCGCTTCCTCTACGCTTGGGAGGTGCGAGCGTGATGTTAGGTTGGTAGTGCCGGAATTTATCATACTGAGATAGCGGCACGACCTGGGCAGGGTCGGCTAACATCGGAGGTCCCTTGCTCCTCAGGTTAGGGGGAAGAGGAGCCGGCAAACTGTAAATGAAACAAACGCAAATGTAAACAACTAGATAGCACTAAAAAAAATTCTTGACGTTAAAATGCGTAACCAATTACATGTATACTTAGATGTAAATGGTATCATATTTCAAAATGCTACGCTCCTATTTTTCTAAGACTCGTGATCTCGCTTTGGTAGCAGCTCACTTCTTTTCCAACGAATGGTGTGTGTAAAAAATGAAGATTTTGCCCAATTTTCATTACTGTAGTTCGAAGATAAATTTGGAAAAACAAAAAAATTATTGCAATAATCGTATTTTAACGGCTAAAATGAAAACCATACATTTGCTATTGGATTTACAGAAATAGCTTAATCTAGATATTCCGACATTTAATAAATTTTAGGGCAATCTCCGAGTAACGCAGAAGTGAATTCCCTCATCCGTGATTTTTTAATCATGAAAGAGTGATAGAACGAATGACATCAAATGAATTGTAACTCACCTTTCCCTGACGAGGGCAGCAGGAGGTGGTGCAAAACCTTTACCGGACTTTGATGGGACAGACAGGGTAGCTAGTCGTCCACCATTTTCCATCTCACCCGCATCATCACCTCCAACTCCTGCACGCTGAGGTGGAGTTTGGCGTTCATCGATAATTGCGATACACTCGCGACCGTCGTCCGTGTTACCACAAAGAGAACGCAAGTCGGCACGGTTCCTGACATCCAAAGCTTCTGGTTGGTGAGCGTAGTAAGGGGAAGAATCACCTGCTGGCATGCCTCGGTCATGCTGGCATAGGTCGGTCTCGTGTCCCTGCAAAAGAAAATAGTCGTCAGACGACCACAATAAAATTTCAACATCCACAGACATTAAATCTTCGCACAAATTATATTTTCTTGAACTTTAAGATATGAAGCAGCAGTAGTTAAAATGCCTTCTGACACACACCACACTAGACGAGGAAAACTATTGCGTGGGTCAAAATTGTACTTAGTTAATTTGACACAACTTTATGGGAAGAGTTCAATAGATCACTGCGAATGAGTCTGCTTACTATCTACATGATTTTCTAACCAAGGAACTTTGGTCAATAGAATGCCGCACAATCTTTAAATCTTTTAAAAGTTTTCAGTATTTTCCTTGATTTATGCTGCAACGCTACAGTTCTATATCTGCAACGGTAATCTTATTGGTCATCTTAGAAAAATTCAACTTTTATATGCTCACAAGAAATACAGCTCAAGCATAAAAATTTTTTTAAATGTTCACCTCAGTGAAGTAAAAAAATTGAAGAGTGAACTTGACGTACATCTGCAGCACTCCAAGTCAAGGATCTACCGCACTTTAAGGGAAGAAAAAGAAAAGCAGAAAATAATACTTTCCTTCATTACACGACCCAATACCAGTAAAACATCTAATGCTGCGAATTCAGCCTTGAGTGCAGATGTCATAATGTAGATTCCACCGTTTACGACGAGGACAAGCGCTACCAACACAGCTTTCGAATGATGCGCAGGAATTCTATGATACATGACACTAGAGGAGCGTGAATTCCAATCAAAGATGAGCTGACGAATAATTCATTAGTACACGTTTCATAAACATTTTCTTCCAAACAAGGAGCATAAATAAAAGCACAAAGATCACGTTATAAAAAAACAATTGCAAGAGAACATTTATAACACACGCGATAAAGCTATCAATATGATTTGAAACTATAGATTAGATTAGTCGTTAGTTTTAGCCTCCCTACCCGCAGCAACAAATGCGATCCAAAGAGAGGAAGGAGGAAGGCACCATTTAGTATGGAGTTAAGGAAACGCGGAATCTACGCAGAAAGGGCATAGAAACAGTAAGTTGTGAAAGAAGATTATGAAACAAGACCAAAGTTGAAGAAGAAAGTAGTAGGTGCTGAAAAACAGGACAGCAGTGAACCGAAAAAAGGTGGTCCTTAACACAACAAAAACATTTTATTTCAACAAAAAGAAGGCCTACCTAACTCTCAGCTCGGGCCCTCACATTGTCCCCCTGGGAGTGCTAATTCCCATAGATACAATAGTTGTATCCCCCTGAGGGGCTTTTTGAAACTATAATTCTCAATCACGAAAGAGTCTGCGAGGAAAAGTTTTGATTACTACACAACCGCATTGAGCTAAATACCTAAATATCTCAAAGACCTCATTAAATATACGCTATCAAACTTATAACTAACTATATTTATCAAATTAATGAGACAGCAGTTAGACTCAGCTCTGAAAAAGAAACGGGAAATCGATTGCAGCAATGCTGTCGACTCAGTCTTCAATGCCTTCATAAAATAGAAAATGACCTGGAATATATTCAGTGCGTATTCGTTTCGTTCGAAAGCGATACGTAGTCGTAACAAAAAGTAAAATTAATACCAGCCGTTTTTCTCTTTTTAATTATCTCTCTAACCACTTCAAAAACTTATAATTTAAGTGCTGAGGATGTTAAGCTATGTAGTTACGATTACAAATTATGTTATCGTTGTTTAATTAAATTTTTAGCCGCATAACAATCGAAAGGATAGCAAATCTTGCAATGCATGTATCCCATAACATCACCCAAAGCATAGAATATCGAAAATTGGGTTACGCTTATAAAAATTTTAACAACCATACGACACATAAGCGCCTAGGGTGGGATATTTTTTGCTAGTACATTAGCAAGTCGAGTTAGGAGATGAGATCTCGCTAGACCAACGCCAAAGATCCGAACATCGGTAGGACCACACGGTATAAATCGCCTCCCTAGGCAATTATACCACCAATCTTGGCGCACTTATAAGGAAGAACAATACCTAAGTGAGCGGAACACCAAATGCTAGTGATTTCTTCAGTCTCAAATGATGAAGATCAAGTCTATTACCTCAACAGCTGCAATCCATAAACAACTGTAATTTACCATACGCCGCAGAACAGAGGATGAGAAAAAAGGGTTCATTCTCAATCACCGCCCACGTGTAAGATCGTAGACTTGAGAAACGTGTGATAGACACACTAATCATTCTACAAAACTAACGTGGGAGTCGCTAGGAAAACATCCTCCTTGCACAAAATTTCAAAATTCAATAAACTCACACTAACAACAACGCACTCGTATACACCAACATGAAAATGTTTCAAAAGCAAACTATGGTGAAGAATAAATTTAGGTAAATTAATTTGAACGAACAGTAATTACGAAATTGAATTGATGATGCTACTTCAGATAAAAGGTAACTACAATGGAATACTATTTGTACAGCGAGTGCCATGACTCTATAAAAATGAAAAGCAATTTACACGCAAGGATTGTTTAAATACTTTATTAATATTTTAATAATCAAATTATTCTCATTGGAAAATCCAAAACAAATTAAAAAAAAGCACAACTTCGGTAATTACACGAGTAAAGCAATTAATAATTCACAGAATTAAGAAGAACTGCAAAGGATTTTTCTAAATATTCTCCAGCAACGTCTATCCGGTTTAGAACATTCAGTTCTTAAGCGAGTTAATATCATACGAGGATAGATGATTATAGAAGATGATTATACGAGTAATGAACCTTATTAAGTGAATTACTGTCGAATTTGTTACACTGGATATAATATAATAGGATGGGCGCCCCGGAGTGTAAATTGGTGTACAAAAGCATGATGCAATAGCATTTCTTTCTATTTTAGATTGGATGTGAATTTAAGCCTCCCTAGCCGCAACAAAGGAGTTCCAAATAGAAGAAAGAGAAAAGCACCATTTAGGGCGTTCCTCTTCCTTCCTTCGACTTAATGGAACGCGGTATCTATGCACAATGTGCATAGAAATAGTAAGTTGAGAAAGAAGTTTATGAAATAAGATAAAAGTTGAAGCAGGTGGTGAAAAAACATGACAGCCGTGAACCGAAAAAAGATCGGTAACAAAAAAAATGTATATCAGCGAAAGGAATGCCTACATAACCTTTAGCTCGGGACCTCACATATTCCCCCTGGGAGCGCTAATTCCTACAGGTACATTAGTTGTATCTCCCTAAAGGGTTCTTTCTATTTTAATATTTCTTCCAATCTGATTAACTTTTGGAGCTCATGACTTGATAAAAAGACTCCTTAAATAATTAATGAAAACTTTTAAAAAGCAGATCGGACCTGATGACACAGCGCCAACGCGATTTCAAAATCCTCGCAAAGACACTCGCTGTAGTAGTATAACAGTCACTCACTTTAGCAACGCAGGTCTCACTCACTTTAGCAACGTGAAGCTCAAGTTAAGTGAAATGGAGTAGCACATTTAAACGTGAGGCTCGCGCTCCTCATTCATCACGCTGCTTGGCTTGAGAAAGTGGACAAGTGGCAGGTGTTGCGAGCACAGCATGCGAATTGAGCAACAAAGGAAGAGAAGTGGGAGGGTGGAGCACACGAGTGTGTCAGGGACTACAAGCATAGCTCGCATCTCAACAAACGCTTCTTGACAGACATTATGTCTCGCGAAACAAACTTTTCTCAGCTATAGTCAAAGACATTCTGAAAGGAGATCACAAACAAGCACTAAACGAAACTGGCATTGGCCTACTGAGTGTTGCAACGTAAACAATGCGAAACATCAGACACAAATGCAACGCAAGCACTGGCCTAAAAAATTTATTTTGCACAAGTGAGGAAATTCAACACACCTAAAGCACATTATTCAAAATTTAGTGAAATCATTTGAGAAATACCATGTATAATACGTAAAAGCAGTTACTTCAACGAATCAAATCACAAGCAAAAAATACTAAACATATCTCGTAAAATATTCCCCTTCTTAAAACTCACCCAAGTTGCATCTACAAATCTTCACAAAATGTTTAAAAATATCAATTTCATCAACCTCATCTTGAACAGCGTTCATTCTTTTCCCGAACTATTTTTTGCAATACTTGCGACATGTATAGGAACTGTTTTATAAAGCCCGGACAGCAACGACTAAAAAGTTTGTGTTTACTGATGTTATAATTTTGTAACATAACAGTGTAATAAACTAATGGCGGATTTTTGCTTTTTAAGCGTTTAACGAGCGTCAGTGAATATCACCAATAGAAGAACCACAGCAGAATGAAGTGGACATGAATTTAAATAGCGTCTCAGACACGTGCATGACATTGCTTGGGAGATACGTCATTCAATATCACAAGATGTCCGTCAATGCGTACTGCCCTCCACAAGGGGCCAGTGAGAGAGGCAAAGAAAAGATGAGAAGTGCAGATTACCTGAGAACACATTATCTTGATACCGTTTATGGAGATGCAGTGCAATGTGGTCTTACCACTTGCCCTTGGTATCGTTTTATTTTAAGTTTTTGGCTCCATGTGAGCACGAACTCGAGAATAAATAAAAATGGTACGAGTTGTATTATTGAAAATTCTCACACGAAAAAACTATGGTAGCACTGGATGATGAAAAGGATGCACGTAACATCAATGATTGAGAGCTACTAGAGCAGATGTGGCATTCTTCGCAACTCGCTGACCATATTTCTGAATAAATAAATGCATACATTTGACCACAGTAAAATTAATTTAAGCTACAAATGAGGTTTCTGCGAAGCTTAAAAATATAATCCATAATTTCTCATCATTCTCCCATGATGCCAGTCATCACCCAAGTCCTTGGGTTCGGATGTGCGAGGTTGCTACACTCGTATCTCAACATTTTTTTATGTTTGTGCCGATTGACACAGACAATGTCAAACGCATCATACGGGACAACAACACGTCAATGCTGTGCATCGGCGTTCGATTGAAATCAGATAATTGCATTTAGTAAATACACACGCTTATTTTGCAGAGGATCAAAGACGCTAAAAAATTACACGTGCATACAACTGAAAGCCCTAGCACCTCCTGCACTGGGTCCAGTTGTGATCACAACCTATTGTAATCCAACATCAAAGGCAGTAAGCCGGACGCATCTCAAAGACCAGCTATCTATAGAAGACCAAAATCGTACAGCTCACAGGCCTCATCATGGAACGGATGTGCTCCCGAAATCACACGAGCACACGCCCACAACTTCATGGATCACATTATGCATGAGCAATATGCGATGAAATATAATCTAACTGGTAAGGTTTGTGACAGGAAGCCGCAGAAACGCTTCAATGTAGCCAATATAATACTTTGGTATCATCACATTCGTCAAAATATATTTCAAATGAAGGTGCCGTCGTGAATTCAACTTCGATTTTCCAATTTAACAATAAAACAATTAAGAACAGAATACTTAATGCTTTCACTAATTTCATACTACACCTAACGTAAATATATTCCTCGAGGTTTTTAACACGTTTCCTACGATGGGTTAAACTGAACTTCAACATTCAATTCAAATTTAAAGCCAATTGTAGTGAGCAATTTAAAAAATAGCAAACATTAACTGGATCCTGCCTTCATTCAACTTTCATTAATAATTTAAAAATTTAATTAGTGACTGCAAATCGGTCAGCAGCATTATAAAAATCGCATCAATAACCACCGGCGAGTCCCTTCGCAGGGAACGTGTTTATTAAAGCAAATTTAAGGGAGACCCCTAGTTGAAATTAATAAAATTCACTGTGTTCAGCGTCCCATGAAAAAACTAGGAGTCTGCACTGAATGAAAAAGATTAACTTCATGGATGGCCGTCAGTATGAGCTACGATTGGAATGAGTTACTAGCATAAGTATACGACATTATCCAGGAAGATTTATGATGCATTTAATTCATAAAAAAGCATTACCGTAACTTTGTGTTTACTAACAGCGACTAGAATTACAGGTTTAGCACGACTCCATTCTGAATCCTTCCTACACCATTGAAATATGAATTTTAAAATTCTACCTGCAAAAAATGCATTAACATGATGTATCCAACAGCACTATGCCTTCCATTCGTAAAAAATAACGAATAAAATCAATGGTTAAGTTATCCATGACACAGGGTTGACAAACGTTCTAATTTAACACATTGACTGCGATGGGTTAAAATGAAGTTTAATATTCAACTCAACTTTAAATCAAAACCTGGTAAAAAACTTATGAATTAAACAGAAAAACATTAACTTGGCTTATCAAATACGATTAGTTTAGAAAGATTGCAAAAAACATTTTCAAACGACTCATCAATGGGTCGTTTCGCACTTGGAAAAACTTAAGCACGACCCACCGGTGGATCATATCGTAACCAATGTGTTCACATTCAGGTTTGGGTTGTGTAATTCGGTTGATGCCATCTATGGCATACGGTGCAGGAAAGAGGGTAGCACTGGTCATGTGAGCATAGGAGCGGTCTTAGCAGTCAGAGGCTAGCTTGCTAATCTTCCTCGATTTTACACGTTGACTGCGATGGGTTAAGCTAAAGTTCAATATTCAATTCAAATTTGAAGTTAAAATTATAAGCAATCTTATCCAAACCAGACATTAACAGGGTTCATTAAATACCACAAATTTTAAATGATTGTTAAAATTGCTTAAACGACCCATCGATGGGTCGTTTCCCAGAGGGAAGAACTTAAGCACGACCCATCGGTGGGTCGTATCGCAAGCAACGAGTTAATAAGATTAGGACTGTCTAAAAAATTATCAGTTATACAATAAAGGTTGTTTTTTGTTGATGGTCGCAATGTCAGGAAGATGTAGTGAACTGTGGCAGAGCATAATTGAGGCAAGTCGGGCTAGATACGGAAGGGTTGAGGCGACTTGTCTAGCAAGACGCTCAAGACCCGCTCCGTTTGTTACAGGTCCACCAGCATCCCAGATGCCCAAGGCACCTACAGTCCTTTAATAAAGAAGGATTTAAAGAAGCAAAAATTCGGGTGCTTCAACATTTGCAGCAAAACTTGAAAATACGATGTCAATTCATGAATGACTGAATTTTAAATAAAAATACCGTGATGCTAGCAGAGATACACGAAACACCTTTGGTACGCGGAAGATTTTACACAGAATTTGTGGCCCAACATCGCAAATGCTCAACTTGCAACGCTTACCTCCAGTCGTCGTAAAAAAAATGTCACGACACAAAATTCTGTCTTTAGAGTTGGCTCATGTTATTGAAATATAGAGCTAACACCTTAGACGAGTGCGATCAGAATATTCACGTTCAAAATGATGAAAAAACTGAATGTGATGCCCAAATCGCGTATCACTTCATATCATACTTCATATCGTACAAAATCAAATACTTCATATTATACATCAGCACTAAAAATATTTTTTGTGCAATGGGGAAATTACCTACCGATTTAACGTCAAATTCAGCGAGAACCGGACTCAAGATTTATAACACTTGAGAAAAAATACGTATTTCTCTTCTACTACACTGTAAAATTGAATGAACGGCTGATCTTTCAATTCCCAGCAATTTAACATGAGTACTGCGAAGTAATACCTACGGCTATCCTAAACTTTTGGCCATTCTACTCGACTCGAGAAGAGCAATACATAAAATAATTATCACGAGTTGGGGAGCGGCTTCGCAGCAAAGCCAATTCAGCTTTCAAGTCAAACGCAGGTTCGGCTGCTGCATCCAACCAACCAACAACCAGCCAGACTGGCGAGCGAGCAGGCAGGCAGGCAGTCAGTCAGCCTGTAGAACAGGTTTGCTCGCCAGCTAGAAACAGCACAGAGACAGGTTACTTCTCCGTCCAACGTCCGCACTTCTACACGCCCACATGGAAAAGAAGCCTCATGCAGCCTCCGCATGAGCCCCTCGAGCTTCAAGGATGCGCTTGGACTGGCTGTGGTGATTTTATTATAAAAAATAGGTCTAAAACGCATGACAAGCTGCGAGGATTTTATGATCAAAAATAGGTCTGCAAAGTATGAACGCAGCTAGCACAAATTGGGCGAGCGTTTTGGGCAGCAACCGAAGGATGAATCACTCAGAACCTACTTCTAGCAACATGTTCAGTCAATTTTTTATTTAAAGGTAACTTACACAGATGATAAACCCTACGAAAAGAAAGACCCCAAATGTGTTTACTGTCATTCTGAGATAGAATTTCAAGAAATTTTGTTCGCTTTTGAATGCTACCAAAAAAATGCGGTAAATTCGAAAACTGAGAATCGTGCAATACACCCAATGATTCAAAATACAAAACCTAAGGTATCAGGTAGCATGAACCAGAAAATTTACATATCTCTATATCAAGAATATAAGTTAAATTATTAATGGAAATGTTCTTTCGCTCGTATTAGGTAATCTTCACTCAGATGTAAACGTGAAGCGTAAAAACCGTGTGGGTGTGGCGCTGGTTCAAAAAAGTAACACTAGGGAGAAAGTCGGTAACGTTCGAACCCAGTCAACGTTTAAAAACTCAGAGGCTATGAAGCACGGTTTAAAAAAGAATTCAAAGGTTGAGTTCGGCGTTTCCACAATGAAAACGTTTGGCAAGTCAACGCTTTGATAGAAATCTTTCCCTCCGCAGATTAGATGTAGATTAAGCCTCCCTAACCGTAACAAATGCGTTCAAAAGAGGAAGGCATTATTAAGTATGGAGTTGAGGGAACGCGGAATCTACTCACAAGATGCATAGAAACAGTGAGTAGAGAAAGAAGTTCATGAAACATGATACAAGTTGAAGACGAAAGTTGTAGGAGCTGGAAACAGGACAGCAGTGAACCGAAAAAAAAACTATCCCTAAAAACCCTTATCCGTTTTAACAAAAAAAGGGGTTATCTAACTTTCACCTCGTGACTTTACACATTCCTCTTGGGAGCGCTATACAAGACAAAGATACAATAGTTGTATCCCCTTGAGGGGTCTTCACCTTCGCAACTCTTGAAAATACAACTCCATTAACTTCAAGTTTAAACTGCGATTTTATACACGATCACTTTTTTTTGGCAGCTAGCAAAAAAACATCAGGTCGAGGAGTACATGTGCATGGAAATTAGTCTTATCATAAAAACAGATCTAATTGACTAGCACAAAGGACATTTTACAAGTTTTATAGATATGTACAGAGAAACCAAATTATTTGCCAGTCCCAATAAATATTTAATCATCTTTCCAGTACATTAAAAAAACAATTTTACACATTTTCTCGACTGAACATAAAATGCATGGCATTTATTATTCATGAAGATGACAGTAAGTTTCCCAAAATTTGACACCGAGAAGATCCCCCATACAGTATACCTTAATTCAACATACGTGTGCTTTGTGTCAAATTCAGAAATAACAGTGAACGTTGGTGCAAAATGACAACCAACTCATAGGAAAAGCAAGGGTTAAACGTGGAATACACGGTAGAAAAGTGACATTCGGTTTCAGGTGATAACCCTAATCGCACTTCGATACATGACGCAGATTGGCAGTTCGTCGACCCTTTCCAGCTCAGAAAAGTCATAAAATTGAGCTTCAATGAGCACCAAGTGATTCCTAACCATGAGGAATAGTTAAAGGGAGAGCTCAGTGAAGTATAAAAAGAAATGAAGTATTAACATAACGAAGATACATATGAACGAAAGTTCGCACAGAACACCGTCAAATGCACTAAAAGCACGATCTCTGTCGGCCAGAAAACCACATTCAAATCAACATTTTTAAGCGATTCATCGCACACGTTTCCTGATTTAACAATGGTAACACCAGCTGCAGGAAAATATAAAGAAAATTGCATACCATTGAGGATTACTATGAAGACCTTTCGACAAGAGGTAATACATTATGATCTATTGTCAAGCAGATGAAGAAGCCATCATTGAGTCTTTTGAGGCTGCAGCCATGCATGAAGTCACGAACGGCTTCACAGAACACTTGTGAGAGATGTGAACGAGAGCTACAAAAATAAGTCTCTAAAAACTAATCATGAGAGCAAATTAAAGAGACAGTCACCGTTTATTGCTACTAGTGTGATGTACGGGAAAAAATAAGTGCAAAAAATGCGACTGTGTTGAAGACACAGTAAGATATAGACGAGAATGATAGTTACGAACATGGATGCAAAAACATATGCAAATATTACATAAAGATGTAACAAACACAACAGCAGTAGGATTATGAAAAGGGTAGATGGGGATTGCGGTGGGTCGACGAGGGAGGAGAGAGAGAGAGGGTGGAGAAATGCTTGTTGACGAGGGATCATTCAAGCGAGCCTAGAGACAGCTAGAGCGTATCGATCACGCCAGCAAAACCGCAGACAGACACATCCACCAAACGAGCCGAGTGAGAACAATTATGCCTATCATTCAGATCAGCAACAAGAACAGCAAGACCAGAGAATTCTCCGCCTATTTCGCTAGAAACCGTTTAAAAATCAATGGCACTGAACTTTTATTCGCAAGCCGTCAAATGCACCACGGCGGGTCAGTGCTAAACGAAATCGCAGGAAATTAAATTTGTTGAAGTTCAGTTCTAAGTTAACTTGCTGCTTAACGCTTAGCTTTCCATTACAAAAATTGACAAATTCGATAAGAGTTGACAACCCCAGAATTAAAAATTATGACAGCATATCACTGAAACGTTTTCAAGAGTTATAACTAATGTTTAACCAAACGCTTAATATGGCAACTGATAATTTGGAGAAAGAATGAACAAATGAAAAAATACTATTAAATTATTTTCTTAGGAGCTGCAGGTTAGGTTCACCGATACGAAGTGAATTGAAACTGCAACTGCATCGAACACAAGCAACTGCGAGCTCTAATACCGAAACATAATGTACAGGACGTTGCCCTTGACCCTAAACTGCCCCTTCGTTTCATAAATGGCCCACTCAATAATAATTTTCATATTTTATTCAAGAAGAATTAGAGCCCCAACGTGCTTTTTTGAAGTTCACTACCGAGTGGCAGTTCCGCCCCTATCCTTATGTCGGTGATAGCTTGATGATACACCCACTTTCAAAACGGTAGATGTAATTACGGTAATACGAATTCAAATTTTCGACGGTTAAGGAGTAACATTGCACTATTAATAATACAGGCGTCTCTCTCTTGAAGATAAGTACCGCGTTCAATACGAGCCACACAATCAAAGATGTTTCTCTGCGCCTTCTTCCGACGTCATGTCAAATCAGAAAAAAAATTAAACTTGCATAAACTTCCACGCTCTCACAGATTCAAGAACTTCACCAAGCACTCTTGATGACAACTGCTTCGTCAAAATCCAATAGTTGTGCTCTCTCCGTTGCTAGAAACACAACAATATAGCTATACAATGACGAAAAAGATCATCTCCGTTTACCGTTACGATAAGAGAAACTCAAGTTAAAAAATTTGGTTCAAATATTTCACCAGTGAAGCCACAAAAACCATGCTCACAGCTGAATTTTTTAAAAAAGTGAAGAAGGAACCAGAAGATATGAAACAAATCCTTCAGCTTTACTGGATCCCATTCCACGAAGCGATGGTAGCGGGATACGAGGTAGACCAGTGTACAACTTCAAGGTCGGAACAGCAACCCTAAATCCAGGCGAATGTTTTCGCTGATTTGATCCCCGAGTTCCAAACTTTCCTAAGATCTAAAGAAACGGTGTACTATGGAGTGCACAATGAAGAAAATCAGGAGACACAAACACGGTATCCCTGTTTTAAACTAACGCGAGACTTTCTTCGTCCTCAACGAAAAGAGCAGACATGAAACCCGTTTTCATCTTCTCAGAAGAATGAACAAAAAACCAGAACACATTCTTATCTAAAAAAAGTTAAGGTTCCAATCTTTGGAAAGTTTAACTATAAAAAGGAAGACTAAAGCCACGCTTCTTAAAACCATTTCT
>JACJUY010004000.1:23157-77507 GCA_014220935.1 Platorchestia sp. MABIK | reverse complement strand
GGGTCAGGTAACGCTGTAGGTTATAACAATAAATTAATGACAAGCGCAACAAAGTACAGGAGGCTCACCTGAAGGATCTTCATGATCTTCGAAGATACTATTCAGGCGAATACATCTCCAGTAAGCCGGTCATCTTGAACACTAAGTTCCAGAAGCAGGGGTCGGTAAAGGTCCGAACCCGCAGAGCACTAGTAATGCGCCCGCGAAGACGGTCCGAATGAATCTCCGAGGTGGCCACGTGCGCGGCCTCCTCATTAGGTTGCTCGAAACCGTTGCCGTGGCTTCGGACTCGAGCAAGAAGATTAAATGAACGGTTTTAATTAGTTCATTAAGATAAGTCGCCAAGGAAGTGAAGCACCCCCGCCATTGTTCCGCTTTGTCATTAATTGTCAGCGTTATTGCATTTTAAGGCTTAGTGAATTTAAGTAAAGCCCTTGTCTTTATTGAGCAAGGTATTGGCTCTCTTGCCTAGGACTTCAGCAACGAGCAATGGCTGGATTTGCGACAAATTCATAAACGAGTGCAGAACTCACAAACAACCAGTTGAACATCAAATGTACTAATAAAACGACCGTGTTTGGATTCAATTTTGTGGACTTTGGCCATCTTAGCGAAGAGACGGGAAAAAGAACGCTGCCTGAAAGCACAGGTTAAACGAGTGAATAAGATCATTGTCATAGGCACCAAACTCCAAATTATAAAAATGATCTCCGAGAAATTCGTTGAGGTATAATCTCGAATACTGAGTACATACGCACACGCAGTTAGGTACACAGCGTTCACTATGACACACCAAACTGCTTCTGCTATACGACCACTTTTCCAAAAGGTGGAGTCGTTGGCGGTGGTCACCCAGGGAATTCAAACGCTCGTAGAAGAAAGACCAGTATGGTCTTGACCTTGTGCATCACTTGGACGATTGAGCTGCAGGGCCGCGTTGGGCTCAGGTGAAGTTGCGCCTCCAGGTCGCTGGAAGTAGAGGCCCATGAACTTCAGTGCCACGATGAAGCGCTGCGACGATTTGTTGTCATTTGCAGTCATTTTAGCCTTGGTAACACTCGCCCGTGTCATACAGAGTACTAGTTTGAAATTAAACAGCTTAAATTTGAACTAATGCCTTTATGAATACTTCTGCGAGATAAAAAGGTCTATAGTCACTAGTCGTCACGCATAAGCAGTTCAATCATAGAGAGTAGCGAAGTGTTTTTAGAAATGTGAATTTACGTTAGTTTTTGCGAACCTCATACAACGGAAGCAAAAGTTTGTTGGCAATTGCTGCACCTACTTTTAGTCAAACAGTACAAGATTCGATCTTAATAATCCCCTCAGTTGGAACGTAGCATTACGTAATGTAACTTAAACATCGTGAACACGTTCAAGAGAAACTCTTAGAATGAACGTACGGCCACAGTGTGGTAACAGACACTCGAAATTCAAGTCTTCCATTGCTGTAGTACTGATTTCGAGTTCAGCTGTAATTACCTTACATGCCTTCATGCTTTAACATTTCTGCCCATTGGCCGCACTATGTACTACTTCGTAGGTTGTCTTAAAAATTATCTACTCTGGAAAAAGAACTTCAGGTACAATGATTCTAGAAAATGAGAAGCACCAGTCTATCGCTCTGCCTCTCCATTAAAAGATAATTCATTCGACACGGGCAACGGATGTGAACATTTTCCGTGGTTACGGTAAAACACCCTTTGTTTATCAAACACGACCGATCTGCTTCATATGACGATCTTCTTGATCAGTCTGATGGTCAATCACTACAGAAGCGGTGCATTACGAGTCTTTATGATTGGTTTGAACTTTCTCGAAATTCTGCTGAGCAGTTGCGAGACCAAGGCCTCGTACAACTGTAAATTAAATCGCTCATGCGCTGAAGCATGTCATTTCGTATGCTAAGTGGAAAACTGAAATGACAGGAACATCTGGCCAACGTTGTTCTACTAGTGATTGACGTTTAAATTTCTTTTACCAATTCCATAACGTTCATGTAGTGGGCAGTATTCTCGAGCATGAGTATGTAGATTAATTGAGCCGTAGAATCAAAGTTCAATTTCACGGTGGCATTTCCTGTCATCTTATCCTCCCGCGCTACGTCGGAACTCCCTTCCGAGGTGTGCATGCTGCTATAAACTTGAGCGCATGTGTCACATAAATGTAACATGTCTTGTCCTGACGCGTCGTATATTCATATTTTGAATTTGTTTGAATTAGCCTAGTATTACAAGTGTTGTCTGTTTGTTGTAGGCTACATGAGGCGACAGTTGCCGACGTACTCTCCGTCCTCTCTAGTACTTTTACGTTTTTTATAGGACTACACTGTGATATTGTCTCGCCCTTAGTCACTAATAAACTTGATGTTTCATAAATTAGTTATTGGTTACATTCTTCTCAGTCTGGAGACTAATCGGATGAAGGCGGATTTAAAACAAGATCAGATCTTGTTACAGTTCACATGAAAAGGCAATAGATCGTTTTTACACGCAAACGCATTTTCTAAGAAACTATTCCCTCCTTGCCAACCGAGTGCAACAGAGCGGCGATTGACCCCACAGTGCTGGAAAGGGCAACTGGGCTTAGGAAAATCATCAACAATGAAAAATATTCGTTTATTAAATTTACAGAAGTTTCTTTAAAAAAGTCAATGTCTATATACCAAAATTCTCTATCTGTAGTGGTAATTTCATTGAAAAACGTTCAATCAGGGAGAAAACTAAAAAAACATGAGAGATTAGGAAGCTAGCTGAGATTACAGGGAAAAAGAATGAGTCCATACTCTAAAGGCTTAATATCATAAGCCGTATAAAAATAACACCAAAATAACTCGCACTTAAAATTTCCCGGACAATCTCTACCAACCACCATGTAACGCCAGAAAACAAACATTCACACTTTTATTACCAGCAACATGCCAGACTTACGCTAAGTTGACTTCCGTCGCCTATTCTTCGACTCTAGAATTAGGTGAACACCGCATCCAATTTTCTGTTTCTCATGCAAACACGATAGTAACGAAAAATCCTTTTCGTCTCCAGTAAGAATAAAAACCCAATTCTCATAAACCCAGAAAATACCGTCTTGCGAAGAAAACGTCTTACGAGGAAATTCTCTCATAACTTATCCTTGAGTAGACAATTTTATTATTACTTTATGAAAAGTTTAATGGTTCAAGTGTCAGGTTCGACCATTTATATCATACTAAAAAATCTTTTCGCTCCATAAGGTAATTTTCAACTAAAACCCATAAAGGAACGCCATTAAAAAAAGCAGAACCAACAGCCATTTTAAATTTTCAAAGTAGGGTTTATGGATCGCTGCTCCTGCAGGAAGAGGATACAGTTATCGAAGAAATGGAAATTCTTCAAGTCGATATAGCGGCCAACTTCACAAAAGAAAAAACAGTAAGAAGAAACACCGAAGACCTATCTACTTAACAAAACTATATGCACAACAGATTCCTCCAAGCGCAGGCGAGTCAGTAGGAAGTCCTCAAAGCCACGCCAAGGAAGCCAAATTCCCAGGGTACACAGACAAGACTTGACACTAGCCCCACACTACTACGAAAGACACACTTTCACTTCGTCGCTCATGGAGCACAAGATCTTAAAAATAAAAATAATTACGGAACAATCCCTCGGAAGACCCTAAGAGAGACATGTTTGAAACCTCTATTTTATGTCTAACAGATATTCGCGATGATTATTTTTCAAATAAGTTATGAGCAAAAAATCTCGTTACACAATATGACAATAAGCGAAGTAGTAGCAATTTCGATGTTCGTAACAAAACGAACAATAATTCTCCATGTTCTAATTGTTTAACACACTAAGAATGATCTGGATAATATTTGAACAAGTAACAAGTATTCAGATATCTTGAAAATACACTAGCTAACATTTGAGTCGCAATTTGAAATTTCGCTATGACTTAGAAATCCGTTTCGCAACAATTACTTGGTGTCTTGAGCTTAAGATGGTGCGAGAAAACGAGCATCAAAATACACCAAATCAACAAATAAAATTCATGCTTATAGGTTAGAAACGTCTGACCATAACGGCCTGGCACGTCTGTTTGCAAATAAAAGCTCTGACTAAAACACTAATACGATTTTTCCAAACATGGACTGAAGACAATCTGATCGAGAAATAATGAATGACAGCAATTGAATTCATATCAGAAAGTTGGATTGAATTTCATAATTACACTGAGAAGAAAATAGGAAACAACAGAACTTCAATAAGCACGAAGACGACAAACAAAGCTTGAGAGCGACTCGGCATCGCTGTGCCGTCAATCAGCTAATTTAGGATCATATATATCAATATACAAACCAATACATTGCTAAAATATATGAACTGACGTTTATTTCCAGAATATAACATTGAAAATTGCATATCAACGCAACGTTAGTATAATTCTGGCTCTCCCACTGAACGTTAGGACTATGCACATAAACCTTTTCTTTACCAATAATAATTGGTAGTTTATCAAACACGCGACAGGAAAATTAAGAATACATTTCAGATGTCTCATAAAAATTGGAACTAAATGTTCGTTACAAACTATTTTTGCAAGATAATTCGGCCTGAAGCTAAAAAAAAATTGGAAGAGAAAAGTTGAAAATTTCGGCAACACATAAATTTTTCATTTCGAGATAAACGTCCTTAAAAGAACGAGCATGGAGAAGTACCAGCAAAAATTTTAGTTTCATGTAAAAATATTTTGACCGAGAGTAGCAAAAAATGTTGTAACAGTAACAGTTGTTCATCGCTGTGAAATAGGCATATGGCCACATATATAATTTATATACCAACATTTCTTTCAAAAGATTTATGTAAGAAAAAGACAAGTGAATAATGGAGATGTAGAACACAGATAATCTCCCTGTGCCGGCCTGGTAGCAGGAAATGTCACAAATAATTGGAAAACAGGATCATAGGACATTTTAAAACAGACATCTCTTATGAAAGCAAAGATTGAATCTTCAAGACATCTCGAGCCGGCATGCACAATGGCATACACACTAATATGGTACACATGATGCCTACTAAATCATAACAAAATAATTCAAATAAATAGATGTGCAAAAATAAGAATTGAACAATCCACAACTAAGAAAATAAAATCCATCTTCCACTGAGCAAACCAAACCACACAATAGCTAACTATACTCAAAAATAAAGAATAACTAATTTTTGAAACTTTACTCTGAAAACAAATTGCACATTTTCCTTACAACATGAAAAGAACTCGTGAAATACGACTCAACTTTATCAGAATAGAATGACTGAAAAAGTAATTGCACACAAAGATTGCGAAAATCCCCGTTTCTAACCTTAGTCAATATATTTTAGGAAAATTTGAAAACCAAATTCAGACATCCCCAAAAAAAAAAAAGATTCAAATTTTCTGAAAGCAAAACATAAAAACACGAAATCAGAATAATACCCAATGACTGAGCTAATCTCGAGCATTCGGTACGAAC
This sequence comes from Platorchestia sp. MABIK, assembly GCA_014220935.1. Classification (NCBI taxonomy): domain Eukaryota; kingdom Metazoa; phylum Arthropoda; class Malacostraca; order Amphipoda; family Talitridae; genus Platorchestia; species Platorchestia sp. MABIK. The sequence goes on along the minus strand of JACJUY010004000.1, from coordinate 72,013 downwards.
TGCACAAAGAACCAACTACTTGGTGGAATCACTTGAATTTTGCTCAGCATAACCATTGAAGACATCCAAAAATGATTAACTCGATTAAAAATCTACTCATTAAACTAAGAGCACAAAGCAAGCAGGACATCGCCTGATAGCTGCGGCGGTTCGGACAAGCGGGCAAATAACCATACGTGGAACCTGACAATGATGCGCTTTCATTTCCGAGTTACCATTAACGTGGGGAACTCGAGACGTTTTTTTTCTTATCGGGGCCAAACCGTTGAGTTTGAAATGTTTACAATCTAAGTCACTCTTCTATATCCGACCTACCACCTCACGACACAAAAATAAATCACTCCGTATAGTAATAGTTGGGAACATAAAAGCGCACCCTAAAAGTTAACAAATGCGTGTAATTTACAAGCTTACTGACAAATGTCAGATTGGAGCAACTTTCTAGTTTGTAACAACGCTTAGCTTTTGCCTGTTTCGTGCTCAATGCTTGTGAAGCAACGTTTCGTCTACATACTTTTCAAGCATATACTGTCACCACAAAAAATAACATGCAACATATTCACACGACAACAACATAGTCGAAATTTTGTAATATATCAATAAACTATGAAAAAATAGAGATATTGGAATGAAATTGACGTAACAATATTAACATATCTAGGGGAATAATTGCAATATCTTAATGAAGAAAATAATCTCAAAATGAAAACTTGACTACCAGCCGATTGACAAAGTGATATTTTATGAGACATTCGCGACATTTTAAAAACAGAATAGAGTGATCAAAATTCACTTTGAAATTTCATTTTGAATTTCACACAACTGTTGCGGCAGTACATACTTGAACGCGAATTACAAGACGATCGCTTGCATCGACCAGCAACACGAAACAAAGGCAAGCTACGGTGTAATTAACGTTAAGTCAAATTCATCCAGAAACAAAGGTGCCTGCAAATATTGTTGAATATATTTTTCCAGCTTTTTCAGTTTCTCAAAAGCAAACATAAGATTATCTTCTATTATCAATCAATTAATTAGCTTAAATGAATCTTTTTCCCGACAACTGCATCGTTACCCTCATGTCATGCAATTTTAAACAGCAAAGGTTTGCCTTACCATCGCTTAACTGATTTGGCTGGTGAACTCCAGGCCAAATACTGAATACCTCAATGCAATTTCTCTATAATTTATTGTTAACCAGACTGAGATTAAGTTCACACCTGATCAAATGCAGATCAAAACTATGCCGATTTCTTAGATGACTTGTCTGTTATTCATTTAATAGATTTTATATTTTTAAAGGTGTTTCAATAATCGAATAATCCATTATTTGTCAGTGAAATTATTTATAGAAAGCACAAACTTTTCTAAATTAAGAGCAGATGAAGTCATTTTCATCTCTTTGAGCTGCTTTTTGATTTATTCTCAATGCAGCCAGTGACTCCAGATCCAGATAATAAATGATGCAATTGTCCGTTATAAGAAAAGAGAAATTTGACAATCGCAAAAGCCCCACGAACGCGATCCACAAAAGCGAAGCTTCGTAAAAGAATTTGGGGTCTTATCTGTGTGCATTGCCAAACGCCCCATGCGCCTGTCACACATTACAGGAGCACACTCACACGTTGTGTGTACATGCATGTAAGGCTTTCCCACTTCAAAATACGTTGAAATTTCACGGTTGTGCAGGAAAGTAGCGGTTTGGCAAGTTTAAAATCTGAGTCAAACACACAGCACAAGTCTCCTCATACGGAGAAGTAATTGTCAGATAGTAGTGCGAAGTTACACGGAAAGAGACATGACAGCTTCGGTCGATTGAAAGAGAAACAAGTATGTGAACATCAATTTCGAAAGCTTTCACTGACAAGCAGCCATAAACTGTAACCTTGCTCGAGAAAACTGAAATGAGACAACATGAAATTTTACCCAATATCTGAAGCTGATGCAAATAATATTATAAGAGAGCATCAACCACCTCGGTACTAAACCTTGCGTACGTATTATGTCAGGAAAATGAACTCAACGCCCGAACAGAAAGTTCTGATATCGGCAGACATTCAATAATTAAGCAACACTCATCGGAATTTCAAACGGAAAGAATAAAAACGTAGTGAACAACTAGGTTATGAAAATTTACAGACCCTGCAATTCCACAAGAAAATTTTAGCCAATTTGTGCCTCAGTGGTGCCACGCACCACGAAATAACAAATTAAACATTAAATTCAACTAACACTTTTCACGACACCCCTTAACTCTCTTAAACTTACAGACAATGGCTTCGAAATGCAGTGTAACTCCAGAGCGTGTCGACCTCTCACTGCTGATGAGAGTGTCACACACATTCATCTCCTTTTGACATTCCAGCTCAAGCTATTTTTCTGACGGAAGTCTTACCTATGAGCTGCTCACGAAACAGGTTTTGAAGTACGGTCAACAGCAAGAAAAGTTAATTGAAATGATTGTCAGCTGGATCATCACGCCACCACGAAAAAAGTAGCGCCGCTAGCGTCATCAACAAATAATGAAGCTGCCTCCGAAATTTAGATTACATCGTGGCATTTTAGCGTGAATTCAAGTTTGAACAATTCAGATCGTTCAATGATGTAGATTTGATAATTATGTAAGGCTATTGTTAGTAAATCGTTTCATATTTTGTCAGGTGTAAACTACGCTAGCAGCAGAGCAGCGAGAAGAGACAAGACTTCCATCAGAAATTCACGACCGAGAAGACAAAGGAAACTTGTCCTGGGCAGCACTGGCTCACGAGCCTCACGAGAGAAGCACCGAGGCAAAATATCTATAACAAGTATCCGTCACTTTCTACCGCAAGCACGCGCCAACGCGTCAAAACCACGACTGCCACAAAAAAAAAACTTAGAATCTGTTAAGCTATTGGAAGTTAATATCAGGGAATAATACCCACAGAGATATTTAGGTACATCCTCAGCTAAAACGCAAGTAGTTAAGAATCTGAATGTATGTACATCCCGCTTGACAAGAACTTGACGATGGAGAAAATACCAGTTTAACCTGCAGAATGAAGCAAAGCCATTTCCTGAAAAGTGACAACCAAAGATTAAAAAACAGGAGAACTCGCAGAATATGCAACTGGTGGCCTTTCGCAGCATGGACGGTGAGCATTTAGCAAAATTAAATGAATTATAGCGAGCAAAAATTATGCTATCCTCAGGTTTCTCACGGAACAAAAACTGACCCAGCAAAGTGGTCGATCATCCGCTGTAAGCAGCCAGCGCGCTCACGCCGAGACATGAGCATTTCAACTCGCCAGTAACTATGACACTAAGAAAGACCGTCCCTATTAGCCACAGGCAAAACTTACGAGAAATGATCGATACATCTGTGAGGGTGTGTCCAATCATGGCATTTGAGACCGGCATTATCTACGTAGAAGAAATAAATTTTCTCGCGGTCACAACTTGTGTAGCCATGACGGCGAGATAGCAGTGAGTTGAGTGAAGCAGGTCGAGGCAGAGAAGTGGAGCAGTGTGGGCCGCGGCAGCACCAACAAGAACATTCGTTACCATTGCTTTTTGTGCTCGTCCATACTGACCCCTCCCGGGCCAAGGGAGACCAGCATAAGTAGCCCCCCAATCACCGAGAGTGTCTGCAACAGGGATGGACAAATTAGACGGCTACATAAGACGATTTTGAAAGATAAGGATTATCGGGCTAACGTGCCCAACTCGGCACGAGAAACTGAATTAGTCTGGTGCTGTCCTGGCAACTGTTGAAATACGATTCAAGAAATCTTCATTTATTTATAGCTTATAGCATCTATAGACACGTATATTAATGCACTAATACTTCCTTTCTTCTGACGTAAAGCTTTATTGAGACAAATTCATTAGTATAACCACAGAGAAAAAAGCTTGACCTATAATCTGCGATGTTCACTGAAATATACACGAGTTTAGCACTTGCACACAACGCTAGCAAGAACAAAGCCTCATCAGAAAATGCAAACCTCATTAAGCAGTGACTGACCTGGAAGAAATCATATTTGAGGAAGTCTCTCATGGGCTTGTAGGCAGGCACCGTCCAGAATGCATTCATGTACACGTTGAAGAGCGCCAGCCACAGCACCAGCACAAAGGAGCTCAGCTTCGTCTTGAACCCGATGGCCACGAGACTCATCAGCATCCCACCGATCACCAGTTGGAAAAGCTGCCGAGAGAAAAATCATAGACAAACTCTTACAACTACAAGAAAACCCATCGCACCAATATAATGTACGCCTAAAAGGAAAAATTCCAAAATTTACTTCCATTAAAAAGCAATGAAACGACGTAAGCAGTATAATACATTGAAGTATCTCTTCCCAACAGCGGTACTGCGCCTAAGGTGCTTCCTTCGTAGCAGCACTGACAGGGTTCAGTCATATCATCCAGAAGTTATTTTGGTTAACACAGCATATTGGTGAAGAGGAGGCGGGAGGGGATTGAGACGAGAGGAATTAATACTATGGTCCGGATTGCATGGACTCCAATGTCGCCAGATTTCTACACCGCCCAACCCCCTCCCTCAACCTCCGTAGCACCACATCTAGGTCAGGTTGTGTTAGGAAAGGTTGGGTTAGGTTGTGTTAGGTAAGGTTAAGTTAGGTTAGGATAGTCGCTTTAACTTATAACAATGATTTCATAAAGTTTAATTTCCGTATTTTACTGTAGTATTCTTTTTTTAAGTACTCGTTTTGTTTATAATGCAATGAGTATTAATAACTATACATATTACATAAAGATAGTTTAATAAATCTGACTAATACTATATAGTTAAAAATCGGCACGAATGACAAGTGTATTGTTTCGGCTACAGAGGTGGAGGGAAAAAGTAATAATGTTTTAATGCAGGTTAACTTTCATATTCTGCTGCAGTATCCATATTCTCAGTGGTTGTATTGTTTATAAAGCAGTGATAAATAATAACTGTATAACGAACAGATCTTTGATAAAACTGAGTAGTTCGTAGTTCTATAGTTCAGAAATTGACGCGAATGGCATTCTTGCTGTGGTGCTACGGAGGTGGAGGGAGAGGGGTGGGCGGTGTTAAAATCTGGCGAAATTGGAGTTTGTGCGTATGGATTCTAAGGTAATCATCAGCAACATTTCAGCTCCCTGACTGCACGTTCGAAGATCGGCTATCTAATTGACCAAGGGCTTAAATTTACAGTAGCAGTGAAATACTGCTTTGAGCAGCAATAATAAATTTGAAAATACTATTTCAATTGATCGTTAGGAAAATAGGATAAGCGTTCAGAATACGATTAGGTTAGGTAAGCTAATTCAAGCATCCCTAATCACAACAAAATCGTTCCAAAGAAAAGAACTATTAAGAAACTATTTAGTACGGAGTTAAAACGCGGAATCTATGCACGAAGAATATTCCCACATAGATCCCCTGCGCATAGAAACAGTGAGTTAAATGGAGGGTTCTGGGACAAAATATAAGTTGAAAAGTCAAGAGGTGCTCAAATACAGGTTAGTATTGAACCAAACAAAAGATGGTCCTTAACAAAACGAAAACTTAATCGATGTCAATAAAAACTGAGCTCTCAACTCAATTCGGGATATTACATTTTCCCCTGGGAGTGCTAATTTTGATAGCTACAACAGTTGTGTTTTGCTGAGGCCCACAAATGTTAAAATCTACGAAAAAACACAGAAATTTATCAAAAAATGAACAAGAACATTTCCCCATTCAAAAATGACAGCCTATTCAAAGCGACTTACGCCAAGTGTCTCCTATCGAACGCGGCTACATTTACGCAATAATAGATTCAAATAAAAAAATCAAGACAACAAGAACACATTACAGGGAACTATGAACCAATGTATATTTTCAGTCAAATCAAAGTATACCCATTGATAGCTTTGAACTCGTATACAAAGAACAGTGTAACAAAATTTATACTACAGAAAGGTGGGAATGAGTAACACGATTTTATTAAAAAAAAAAAATTTTAAAAACGCAATAAAATATTTGAGAGTTGGGTGCGGCTACTAAAACAAACAATGTTATGATACCTAAATGTCACCAATCCCAAACACAAAAAAAGCCAGATTAGGAGTTATTTAAAGCTTATCTTGGCACAATAAATGTATTCACCAGTGAGGAGGCGCCAATTAGGATTAAATTCAGAGTAAGGGGAATCTCAGCACAGTGTGTTCCTACTCTCTAAGCACAGAAACAGCAGCCAGGTTTTCAGGCAATTGGCGTAGTAACGATGCAGTGATCAGCGTAAGCCCTACCCAGTAAAGAACTTGCGCTGTTAGAATTTGAAACTATGACAAAGTACATAGTTTGAAGAACAAACCTCAAGTTTGTAAGAGGCAACACCTCAGCCTGCTTATCTCAGGCTGCACAGTAACTCAACTCCTGCATGCCTCGTTCCTACATCCAGTTACCACTCATATTTTACGTGAAGCTCCCTCTGGTTGATTACCACCTATAGCATTCACGTGAAACAGGATCATGCTCCTTTACTCATACCTTATTCTTCCTATACAGATAGAGAATAAAAGGAATCAAAGATGAGCTAGCATTAAAACGTTTTGTTGGACGAGATATGTTACGTAATTTCATTCATATAACTCATTGCAAACACGAGAAAATATCCATGATTTTTTTGGTGTCAGCACTGATAGAAAATTGCCTTGAATACCTTGTATTAGAGACTTGGGAAGTATGGAAAAGAACTTTTCTCTTTCAATTGAAATTGATAATAATTTTGGAAAGAATAAATGTAAATCTAACGGCATTTCCATGATTACATTAAACTTTTTGATATTTTTTGAAGGCGAAATCCAGAAAGTTGGGGACCGCGTCTTTCACCAGTTGAGTTTCTTAAATGCACACATGTCTCATTCAAAAAGAAGAACTTGATCACATGTGCTAGCATAAATTAATACTTAGCATTTTCTCAAGTGGCCTCTGCATGAGTAATAACTTTAGAACTGTGTCATGATCATCCACGAATTTTGCGACAGGTGTTGAACACTTCAGCCCTACAGAGCAGCAAGAAAATGCGAGAGGTCGAGATGCTGATTAATTTCGAAAAAATAAAATGTAGAAAAGCTTGAATTGCAGAATTTCTTTCAGTTAGCACCATTAATGGACACTCATACATGTTCAAAGTGCAATATTTATGTCTCTTACACAACAAAATAATAGAAATAGCCCAAAGTTACAAAAATATTAATTTCTCATTCAAATATAACAAAAATCTGGAAACATCTTGCTCCCACATGTTCCATTTCAATGAAAATAAATTTCGTGTACTTATAACACTCATTTTCAGTACACAAGAAAAAGAAAAAATATGTTACAAGTATGCAGATATGCTTTACACAAAGCCCTCGTAACATCTTATTTTTCTTGATGTATTGACTATGACGATGTTAACACGAGACAGCTTTACTTTCAGCCAAACTTTCTCAGAAAAAAGAAATTCTTACTGATTTTGATCAATAAAATTCTACACAATGAAATAGGGTTATTGCTGTAGCGCCTAGTTGATGCCTCACAAACGAAATCGTAATTTGGAATTTTTGCAAGACTTATCGTAGAAGCGTTTAAATTAAGGAGGTATATTTAGATAGATATATATATATTTATATATACACACACAGGGTGTCCATGAAGTATCATTACCATTTCAAAAATTTATTACAAATGCAATTGATAAGATATTTTGTTCAGCTTTGTTACAAAGTATTAAGTGTTTACTCAAGTTTTTAATCACATTTTGCATTTGTGTGTTTCAGGGATCCTGTTTGCAAAAGAGGTGCTGTTGAATGAACCCCTAAAAAATGGCGACCAACCAAGAGAAGGTGCTATGTGCCTCATGGTTTATTGCAACAAAATCGGACAGGCAGAAAGAAGTCCGGAGAATATCCCCCTTCACGTCCGCCAATTCATGCATATAACAAAAAATGTATGGAAACAAGGACAGTGTTAGCCATTGACACAATTGATGCGGCTATGCTGCAGCAAACAAGGCAAGGAATCGAGTACCGTCTTGATGAGCTTCGTGCAACTAATGGTGCCCATGTAGAAGTCTATCAAATGAGGTAAAAACTTGAATAAACACTTAATACAATGGAACAAATCTAAATAAAATATCCTATCAATTGCATTTTTAACAAATTTTTTAAATGGTAAAGACTTTATGAACACACTGTATTTATGTTGACCACAAAAATAAATCAAAAAACTTCTAAGTAAAATTTAACCAGATAATTTGTAGGAGTAGTCCGTACTTGAGGCAAATTAGGTCAGCATTGGTGACGCAAACCATAGGTTTGTGATACGAGCACTAGCAACTAATTAATTCAACAGGAAGATTTCAGAAGTTTACATAGCTTACCTCAGCACAATTCAAAAAATGTGAAACCGCAATTTGCAGAACATAAAATACCACTTGCATGACATAATCTTTTGAATAGCTCATCTGTACAGATTTCAAGGGATTCAAAACAATCAACAGACTGGAACACTACCTGCAAGGAATATGAAATAATCAACAGACTGAAACACTACCTGCAAGGAATATGAAATAATCAACAGACTGAAACACTACCTGCAAGGAATTTGAAATAATCAACAGACTAGAACACTACCTGCAAGGAATATGAAACAATCAACAGACTGAAACACTACAAGGAATATGAAACAATCAACAGACTGAAACACTACAAGGAATACGAAACAATCAACAGACTGAAACACTACAAGGAATATGAAACAATCGACAGACTGAAACACTACAAGGAATATGAAACAATCAACAGACTGAAACACTACCTGCAAGGAATATGAAACAATCAACCGACTGAAACACTACCTGCATGACGGAGAACTCGAATCTGACGAGCGTGAGAAACATGAAGACGAGCAGGATCCTGCCCCCCAGCATGAGGTAAGTCTTGGGTTTGTTCTCCCCCAGGGAAGGCACGCCCGCGAAGATGGTCCGCGCTTCTTTCTTGCTCTCAGCAACAAGCAGAGCCAGGCCGCCAATAAGGGACAGGTTCCGAAATAAGAACTGGAGGTCCCACAGTATTTGGTAAGCTATTGTCTGCAAGGTGAGAAGTACAAGGCATGTCAAAATAAAGCTAATTTTAGAATTCGCGATTTAGAAATTTATACCATGACAATTCTTGCTCTTCAATTACTACACTCTGATGTACAGATGGCCAGACATATTTAAGATTTAAGCTTAAACATGAAACTCCCAACAGTGTGGAAAACTAACTGAATCAGTAGATAAGATTATGAAAATTTAAGCATTTCCAAGAGAGGAAGGAAGAATTCACCATTAGAAATGGAATAAAGAGAATGAGGAATCCATGCACAAGGAACATTGCCACACCCTATGCATAGTGACAGCAAGATTGAAACAAACTCATTAAACAAAATAATAGTGAAAGAAGAAAGAAATAAAACTCATCAGTGAATTAAAAAACATGGTCCATAACAAGACAAAAACCTGTTTGATTTCATTTTCATGATGAAATACTTATTATGGGAAAGTATCGGCCGGATTTTGCCAATACCGATTCCAGTAAAATGACCAATACTTGCCAATGCTGATACATCCGTACATCACTATCTGAAATCTAATAAATTTTGAGTTAAACTGTACTCCCATTCCTCATCAAACTTCAACAGTAGTAACATGCATTGCACCTACTCATGAGAGAACTCTGATCTTACCAGCATCCAACATTTATCAAAAGTGTTAAATTAAAATAAAATACCAGAATTGTTACTCACCTGAAGTATAACAATCCCTAACAAAATTCCACAGGCGATTTCAACTTTCTTTCTTAAAAGAATCATGACAACACCTCCAAGTTGTCCAAGAAGGTTGACAATCACAAATAGAGTGGCAAGAAAATAGCCACAGCTCCACGATATGTCCATATACTCTCGCTGTTCCGCCCACTGCAGCCACATGCGCAGCCCGTCTTCCAGGAATGTGCTCACCAAGCACAGGCGAGCCAGGTGTGGCAGGTAATTCTTGCTCAGTCGCAAGAACTGCACGAGTAAGGTTACGAGTTAACACAAAAAAGCAGAACCGAGAGTAAATAATAATTGTGCATTGAAATTTAAGGTAAATAATCCTCCTTCTTAGAACATATGATTATATTTAATTTGCGTAGCAGTAGAACAAATGATATACATTTTGAAATAACTGGCACAAAAAACATTTGTTGACAAGTTGGCATCTTTTGCTGCTACAACCCTTGCATAAAAAGTTCATGTAAAATTGTCAATATTTTTGAAAAAAAAAATAAATAATCAACTATTACTTCAAACAATCTTTCATTAAAACATATTCTCATGACAGATTTAGTTATTAGATTAATTCAAACTTCCCTAACCACAACAAGAGTTTGTGAGAGAACAAGACATTGTTTGGTAGAGAATCAAGGGAACAGGGAATCTATGCAGTCTTCTTACACCCTGTGAAAAAGAATAGCAAGATCAAAAGAAGTTAATGAAAAGATATAAATTGAGCTTCACAAAAAACCTTTGCATTGATAGCAGGTCAAAGTGATGGAGACTACATAAAATACTAAAACCAAATAGCACAGATGACATTAAAACTGAAAGCAAAATAGGCATGAAAGAAGCTGCAAAGGCTTATGTATAGCTGAGATAATCTAACAGTAACTCTCTTAGGGCATGAGTACCCATAGCATAAGATGGACAAACCTAACTTGACTAAACCTATTCTATGCTCTTTGAGGTGATAATGTTGACCTTTCAGAATCATTATCCCTGAATAATTTTAAAATGTTATACCAAAATGCTATAAGAAAATAAATCTTAGAATAATTTCTCCCAATAACTGCTATGTTGGCAATTTTCCAACTTTCCTGACAGGATGCCTATGCATCTGTAAAGCTGCTACATGCCAGGTGAGTGTAATGCTACATACTATTTGCCATTTATAGAAGTGCATACTAAAGCCAATAGTCAAAGAAATTTAAATGATAATAATTTATGTAAATAATTTTAAAATCATTAATCATACTAATAGGCAGAATATAAAATAAAAAATATTAGGTTAAATCATAATAAGATCCCAATCACATAAAAAAATTGGGTTCCACGAACAATTTTAACAACTTGTTATTTTAAACTGACAAAGAGTTTAGTTGCATTCAAAAGCTTTTTTTCAGGACAGGTTGTTTCTTGAAAGATGTTTTTACCTTTCTTGATGACACTTCTTTCATGTAGATTAAATTTTTTCAAACAAAAGCCTATCTATTGTGGTCACCGTGGTTTAGAGCACTCCTTTTCTGGGAAGGGTCGGCTGTTCAAATACCGGTAGTGCTGCCCTGTGATTCTCTCAATTGGGAAAAGGAAGAACTCCGCCATAATTTCCCAATCTACCTAGATGTCAGAAATGGATACTGGCTAGATTGGGAGTAATTTTCATTGCGTCCAAATGTTAGTAATAAGGCATTTAAAAAACCATTATACAAGATGATATGCACAAGGCTTGATTGGAATGAAACATCCTTTTTATTGCTGATCACCAAATAATTTCAACACCAGAGGTGCCACCAGTTTTTATAGTCTAAGAGAGAAGAACCTAACCAATCTATATCTATTTTATACTCTTTGAGCAGATATAATTATTAAACGTTTGAAAAAATATTTGGAAAATCATCATCAAATTTATATTACCCCACATAACATTTATAAATGATACAAAATGAAACATAAAAATTAAAGAATGTAAATTAAATAGATCAGTCTCTAACAACAGGAAATCCTGGTAATATAGGTACTACATTAACCAAATTTAATTAACATAGAATGAAGTTGAACATCTGTTTTATGTCATTACAGGCTACAATGCAACGATAGATAACTATCAATTTTAATTTGCTATTGAAATATGTGTGATAAAATTGCCTCAAAAATTTACTTCTAAATCCAAATACTGATAACGCACATATTTTTTTATACTACCTCCAGGTCAAAATATTTCTTATGCGGCGAGCACGAAAGGCTCTAAAAAGTACTCTCCAGCAAACTATTATAGGTTAGGGTCAACCGAGCAACCTTGACCGAGCCGAAATTCAATTACATTTGATTGAAGTTTTTAGCAAAAATCTTACCTGATCTGCCACATCCTCTGCTTTGCTCAGCCAAGCATTATTGGAATTCATCGTTGTAAAATTGGCTGAGAGAAGATGGAAAAGCAACTACAACGATGACAGCTCTGTCGCACAGTGCCAGCTATTCCAAACTGGATGAGGATACAAGGATCAACCAAAATTGTTATCGCGACATAAAAAAACTGACAACTACGCCATCTGCTGAGAAATTATTTGCATAAATATATTTTATGTTCCAAGTCTCTCTATGAGCAGATATATCAATGATAATTTATTTTTATTATTGTGCCTTACATTTCTTTCCTTAGAGCAATTTAAAGTCTTTTATCACTATTAACGAATTATGAATACTTCTATTGTGTCATTTTTTGAACTATGCAACATCAGGTAGTAAATTTTAAATTACCATTATAAAGTTATTATCAACTCATATTGCATGAAATGGCAGTTACTTGTAATACATGTGTGAATTGGAGTTATAAATTTTTCAGAGTCAGACAACTTATGACGGAGGTTCTTTGGTATTTATGTACAATGTTGTGCCACGTAACACTGAAATGGAGCCGCCAGATTTAAAAACGATTAAATATTTTCAGTAGAGATAGCCTACGTGGAGGTATGATCTCTATATTCTGAGCACTCTAACGAACGGTAATCTGAGTAGCATTCAACGACAATTTATGGTGCAGCAGCACAAAAACATCCAACCAGAGATTTACATCGTGTTAGAAACGCTGCTCTTTCCTCGATCAGCTGACTAGTCATGAAGCTTTAATTAGCTTTGAACTTTGGGACCTAAGCCGCGAGGAAGAGGGTGTAAACGCGTTTAACGCACGTAATGAGAAAAAAAATTACACGAGCGTAACAATTGGGAAGTCACCAAAGTGATGCACTTTTGATCACAGGTACACTTTGAATTTAAAAAAAAATTTCATTGATGGCTTTATAAAACGATAACATATGACGATAATTTAGCTTCAGTTGAAATACCATTTAGGCAACAGCCTCATTGAAACCCTGGTCCAGTTCAGAGCTCGCGGAATTTGCACCTCGCCACAGCTCTCTGTAGTTTATAATAAACGGAAAAGACGGGTTGCAGAAGATTGATTAGATAAGTTATTTTAAGCTTCCCTAACCTTGACAAATGAGTAGGAAGAATTCACCATTTAGTGCGAAATTCTGCAAACGGGAAATCCATGTATTTTACCGATTACACACAAACGAAATCTGTAAAGAAACAGTCCGCCAGCTCCTGAAGGACAATGTCAACGTTGACGTCGGTTACACTGACATCACGTCAGCTACCTGAATGGGTAAAAAACCAGTAACTGGGAAGGTAGATCGAAGAAACATTGTATATGAATTAAAACATCACAACAAGAAACGTGAAATTCTCACCGCCTGCCGAGAAGAGAAACCAAAGTTCTTAATAAATGAATACCTCATACCTTCACGAGATAACGCCATGAACATTCTGAAAATGGCCAAAAGGAAATTCCTGGAAAAATTGGAATCCCGAGAACACAGGACGGTAACATCTTCGTATCTAGCCCCGGAAACCCAGATTCAAGACTTCGCCAGATCAGCACGCGAGAATTAAGACCTCGAGCAATACCTTATGCTACAACTGAACATGTCATCGAAACAGGTCATGGGTGACTAGACTGGGGATCACCTCAATTAGATATCATGTCAGTTTCACCTCAATTAGGATCATGTCAGTATCACCTCAATTAGATATAAGTTTAACCTCAATCTTGACAAATGTATAACAGATGTGTGTGTGTGAACATTTATGACAGCTGTGTGTTAGCTTTTGTAACAACGCAATCAGCAATTTTTTACCTACCAATATTACTGTGAATTTTTCTTCTTTCAGCCCTAAAGTTATTATTACGCGTAAACCATATTAGATGATTATATCATTGTCGTCGTAATCTTTAAAACTTATTATCTGTTGTATGTGAACTTGTGAAAACGCTCTCAGCAATCTGTTTGCACCAATGTTGTGATATTAAACTCCAATATTATTCGCTCATGGACTGAGTTGGTGTGTACTCACGAAATCGCGCTAGATTTTCTACTCTATTCTCTCTTACTTCATAAGATAGTTTTTAGACAGGAATATCCCTCTAAGATTGACTCTATATTTCGTTTTTAAGCTATATCTTACCTACTTTTTACTGGTTACTTATTTTAAATGACTGATCACGCTAGTTATATTCGATTAAATCGACCCAGATTTCAATCATTTGAACAGAATATATCCAAACCTAAACGACTCTGAAGACTGTAGGTATACTAATATATCAGAATTCAACGAAACTATACGAATAACTCGCCATGATTTCTCACTCCTGTGTTGGAACTGTAGGTCACTCTATTCAAAATTGGAAGAGATACAATGCACTATTACTGAACTTATACATAACCTAGACGTGACTAGCTTCACCAAAAGCTGGCTAGATGACTTGAGCAAAGACATGATTCGATTTGAAAATTATCATAGTTACCATTCGCTACGAAAAAACTAGCGAGGCGGAGGCATCAGCACATATATATCTAACCACATAGACCCGAGAATCATAGCAAGTGCATCAATGAATCAGGATCATATAGAATCACTCTTCGTATAACTGTCTAGAGATGGTAAACGCATTGTGTTTGGAACGGTGTATAGGCCTCCTACAGCCTGTCCTATATCCTTCCTGAATGAGCTAAATCGTATTATTTCTCAGTTCAACAGGTCCTTATACAATGACATAATACTTTTTACAAAGCCTACACGAATAACCTCAGAATCTGCTACGCTGCTTGACAATATCTTTATGACAGACCCAAGTGATTTTCTTTCTGGAATCATTACTTCTGACTTATCAGATCATTTTCCAGTTTTTCTTGTTAAGAAAAATGTCTATATTGCTAGCACCAAGCCACGGGCTTAAACTTACTCATATCGTAAAGTAAACGAATCAAATTTAGAAGAAATGCGCACCGTTCTATAAGAATCAATACCAACATTGCACATCTCTCAACACAATAATGCAACGAGCATTGATGAAGCAGTAGTAAAGTTGACTGAAACTATAATGGTCGCATACAATCAGTGTTGCCCTATAGTAACTCGTACAGTTACCCCGAAAAATAAAGAAAAGCCCTGGATTACTGGAGAAATCGTGATAAATATAAAGAAACGTCGAACGTACCTAGCTCTCCTTTACGAAGGGCGAATATCTCGAGAAACATATAACCGATTCAGAAACTATGTGACAAATCACATAAGGACATCAAAAAAAAGGTACTTTACGCGCAAGTTTACTCAATTTAAAGCTGACGTTAAAAAGACTTGGCGCCTCCATAACTCTTGTGTAAACCGAACAACGCTGATAAAAAGAAAAAAAAAATATGTTGTTCAAGATAATGTAGCATACCATGAGAAGAAAGAAATTGCTAATCTCTTTAACGATTTCTTCGTAAACGTAGGGAAAACTACAGCTGATGGTATTTCAAGTGAACTTACTGATCACCTGGAATACATGGATCATATTCGAGAACACAACTCCGTTTTCTTTCTGCCTACCAACTCTTCCGATGTAATTGCGTGCACAAACAACCTGAAAAATTAATCGAGCGGGTTACAAACGTTTCCGACAGAAGTGCTTGAAATTATTGCTGATATTGTAGCCTCGCTGATATCCAAGCTTATAACCAGTCTCTCTTACTAGGCACTTTCCCGAACTCCCTCAAAGTTGCTAGAGTAACCCCTGTCTTTGAAAATTGTGAAAAAACGTGTGTAAACAATTATCGACCTATTTCCGTACTACCAATAATCAGCAAGGTATTCGAAGAAATTGTGTATAAAAAAGTGTACTCTCATTTTGAACAAAAATCATTTCTTTACGATAAACAATACGGCTTTCGCTCTAAAAAATCAACAGCACAGGCTATACTAAATCATTTACCAATTCCTTTATTCTAATATACATGAAGGAAAGCCTGTCTTCTCTGTATTTCTTGACTTTCGAAAAGCATTCGATTGTGTGGACCATAAAATATTACTCTCGAAACTACACTGTTCTGACATTTTAGGGGTTGCCCATGATTGGTTCAGATCATACCTAACAAATCAGAAGCAATACGTTGTCATCGACGACGCAAAATCGGACCCACCGACCATTAGCCATGGAGTTCCACGAGGATCTATTCTTGGGCCTCTCCTATTTCTGATTTTTATCAACGATGTTATTAAATCTACATCATTCTTCAAATTCATACTTTTGCCGATGACAGTACGCTTTCTGCGGTCCTTCCAAACCAAAATCCCGCTATGATTGCGGAGAGTATAAATAATGAACTTCATAAGGTTTCATTGTGGCTTAAAGCTAATAAAATAAGCCTTAATATCGATAAAACGAAATATATCACATTCTCATACAAGAAAAATGTATCTCTTCCACGCATTAAAATTGGCGAAGGTGAAATCGAAGAAACCAACTCATCTAAGTTTCTGGACATCATAATAGATAAACATCTGACCTTCAAAGAGCACATCGCTCATATTAGTTCTAAATTTCTCATTTCTCCATACTTGCAATACGGAATAGAAGCATGGCACGGAACTGATAAAAATAAAAACCAACAAAATTTTTACTCTGCCAAGAAGAGCTATCAGAGCGGTAAAGAACCTAGAATATAATGCTCACAAAAATGATTCATTCAAAAATTTACAAATACTCAAACTTTCGAATCTCTACAATATCTCCATTTGTAATTTCATTTACAAAACATTAAGAAATGATGGCGACAATAGCCTAAAACAATTTTTAATTGCGCAAACTGGTCATCACGACCATTTAACCTGAAATAGAAGTAAATTCATGCTTCCTTATTATTCAGAGGCCCGGTCGCAACACAGTATCCTCTTCGTTGGAACTAAAACTTGGAACTCAATACCTGCGGAGATCCGTGAAAGTAATTCTTACAAAGTATTCAAAAGACATATTGAGTATCACTTCCCATCAGAATACTAGTCGGGTAAGATCACCTAGTCACATCTTGCCTCCTACATGTCTGGTCCTAATAATGTAATTTGCCATGGGTAACATAACCGATCTTCAGTCTGCTCTTAATCGTTTTATCGAATATATTGTTAAATATAGCCGATTTGACCTATATTGTAAAATACAGCATCAAATATCGAGTTAATTATCTCATTGAGCAGTCTAATGCGAAACTAGGTTAAGTGAATTAGGTTAAACATTATTTTACACCTTAGAATAACGTGATGGTAGGATGCCCTAGAGGTCGCTGAACTTGTTCGGGCCCACAGGTAGCTATACTCTAGTTTGACCATTGTACTAGACTTGAGGAACATGCTACCTCTGTATCACCTATTGTAAATAAATTGATTAAATTGTAAATGTACATGGTGAGGGATCCCCTACACAAGCAAACATCGGCATCTACGGATGCTTGATTTCTAATTCAAGCCTGATACATATCACCTTGTACATTGGTTTTTCAAATGCCTTATAACTAACACCAGGTCGCCATGACGCTTTCTCCCGGTCAAGACCGGTACCCATTTCAGACACCTGGGTAGAGTGGGGTATTGTGCTTGGAATTTTTTCTCCTATACCCAACGGAGATAATCGATACCAGCGCCGGGACTCGAACCCTCGTTGCCCTCACGGAGGCAGGTCCTAAAGCCACACGGCTATGACGAGCACACAAGATGCACGTAGACACAGCATGATAGAAATAAAGTTTAAGAAATAAGATAAAACATGAAAAATAAAGTTGCAGATGAAGAAGAAATATGGTTGTAGTAAACTGTTGAACTATGGTCCATAACAGAAATAAAAAATTATAGTACTTCAACATAGGGAATGCCTATCCTTCATAGGGAATGCCTAACCTTCAGATTGGGACCTCACATTTCCCACCTTTTTTCAATACTTCTTAGCGTAAGTCTTTAATTGATACGTAGATCATTAAAAGTATCACAATGGCCAAGTCAATGTTTAAATAAGATATTGAGAGGAAAACATAAAAAGGAATTCTCTTAACGTTAAGTTTTAGGATAAAAACTAATCAATAATCAATGGAAGACGATGAATATCAAGATGAAGGTTTTGGGGAGTAAAGTCTCCATCGATTCTGACGAACTTACCGATGTCTGTGATGCTGAAATAACTATGCTAGAGTTAGTTACTTTTTTTCTTACTAATATGATAGCATTTACTTCGGAAGCATAGTCGATTTCTGTATTTCTCACTAGACTTACTGCAAAGACTTCACATTGAACTTGTATAGCACGGCAAAATCGATCATGAAAACAGGTTCATTTGTAATCTATGTGTAGAAATTTTGAAGCTATTAGTTACTTTTAAGCAATACTAAACTATCACTATGTTTCCATTTTATCTGACGTATAATTTCTGCATCCTATTATTAGAAATAACGAAAGAATGAGAAACCTAAAATATTTTTTGTCCATAGACTCTAATTTTATTTGCCCCATCCTTCCATGACGAACTTGAAAACTTGCTCATTTTAACGTTTTCTATCTAAAACACTTTTTTCTTCTCAAGAACACTGAGCAATACAAACGTCAGTTCATTGTAACAGAATAGCTTGTTTCATTTGAATGCCTAAAAACAGAAAAATAGAAATCATGGCGATTACATTCACCAAACGCTCAGTAACCAGTTAGTATTAAATTGTTAATCAGATCATTTATGCATTTCAAAAGATAAAATTATTGTACTCGCTCACTGTTTTAAAAAAAATTATCGCTACCAAAGTGAAAGTCGTACGCTTCTGTATTGCAAAATATAAATAAATAAGTGAAAATAACCTTAATCTGGGCTTGGGATTTATAAACCAATTCCTAACAAATAAAATGGGATCGCAAGTAATAGGTTAAAGAAAACGGACTGCTTAAATTTAGACTTTGCTTTTCACAAGCAAGTTTTCACTAATTTAACCATTTCGAGTAGCAATGTGAAATGGGCGGGAACAACTAGGAGTCTGAGCATCTGAGGCATGCTACGCTAGTGGCCACCTCTCTGCCCGTTCCAGCCGCTCGCCACCCTTCTCCGAGTCGGAACGCTACAAGTAAAGAATAATAGTAAGGTTACAGACACCGATCCTTATCGTACTGTAAGGAGAATTAAAGTTTTTAATCTGAATGTGTTTGAAGAGCCACCATCAAACATGCGTCCCATTGGTGAATTGCTCACAGAATGAAAAATAATGTTCGAGACCTAGGAAAATCTCCATAATATAAATGGCAGGGGTTCGGAAACTTTGGGTGTGGCAAATACGACAAGTTTCCTCCTCTCAAGGCAAAACACCTCGAAGAGTAGATCCTCAGGTAGTGGATTTACGTCCACCTGTCCCAAGTCCGGTAAGGACAGCAGCGTCGAAGCCTAGCGCCTCCAGCAGGTGAGTTTCTATATAGCGTACGAGAATTTAAATAACTGGTGAAATACATAGTTGAGAAGCACGCAGTTGACGCGGATGGAGTGTAGGGTTGGGGGTCATATGTAGATAAGTTTGCTTATTGGTGCTCACGCACGCCACTATACACTTCCCACCTACAGTCGGACGTCAAGATGAGCGGAAACTGGCGTGCCAAGTATCATTTCTTACATCCTGCCCTTCATAGTAGGAATATAAATTACCTAATTTATTCATTACCTTAAATCTACAGTGCGACCCACGGTATTAGTCCAACCATTTTTTACTGATAATTCGTTGAAAATCCTCGCCTGGCAAGAATTATGTTTTAATATGGCAACAATGTGTGCTTAGTTCATCTGGTAATATTTGCTTATCTTCTGGAGAGGCTGGTTGCGCAATTTTCTTTTGTTTAGCTTGTTTTTTGTTATATACGGTGAACCACACTATAAGTCCATTTGCATAAAATTCAAAATGGGACGTGCTAAGTACTTAACAGAGAAAGAAAAGCAAACCATCATAAAGGAAACTGCCAAGAAGACCTCTTATGCCTCTATAGCTAGGATTTAAGGCCGCCGTGTTAAGACAATTCAACGTTTCTTGAGGGATTCTTTCACTCGAAAGGAACGGTCTGATAGTGGCAAATTAAAAGCTCTAAACACGTGAGATATCAGAAAAATCAAGCGTGAAGTCTTTAAGAAGCCCGGAAGCACCAGCAAAGCAATTTTTGGAAAACCCTGGTCTAAATGGGGTCCCAAAAACTACACGAAACAGAATCTTGAGGACTATCGCAAAGGTGAAATCTCCAAAGAAAAAGCCTCCATTGACACAAAGGCACATGCTCCTGAGAGTTGAGTGGGCTATGTCGTGAAACAGGACTCAACTCTCGTGAAACAGAATATGAAACAGGATATGAAATGTGTTCTATTCACGGATGAGACCAGAGCGACCCTCGATGGCCCAGACGGATGGTCCAAAGGATGGGTTGGATTTGAGGGTAAGCTCCACCATCGTTTTCGCCGCCATCAAGGCGGTGGTGATGTAATGTTGCGGGCTGGGATCGTGAATAATGGACTTGTAGGCCCAATAATGGTCCGTGAAGGAGTTAAAATTAATTCTGCAAATTATTGCGCCCTCCTCAACGAATGTCTTGTTCCTTGGCTTCGCGACCAGACTTTAGATGGTCGCAAAAAGTTGGTTTTCATGCGAGACAATGCACCATTGCACTCAGCCAGATCTATGAAAGAAATCTTGCTTCTCTTGGGTTCAAAAACTAGAATTTGATGGTGTGGCCACCCAATCCTCCAGATTTGAACCCAATGGAGAATGTGTGGTCTATCATCAAGCTCAAAGTTTATTCAGATGGCAAGCAGTTTTCTTCCAAAGCAGAATTGTGGGAGGTCATACAAGTCGCCGTAAGATCCATTGATGGTACATCATATTGAAAATATGACGAATTCGGTTAATGAACGCATTTTTGAGGTAATAAAACGTCATGGCCTTTACATTGAAAAATGAGCTCATTTTTCTTTTTTTTTACGTTGTCTACAGTTGCAATTCGTTACAAGTACCTTTTGAAGTATTTTTTACTAATTTTCATACTAATATTTAACTAATTTTCATACCTCGGACTAAAATCGTTGTTCAGAAAATAGAGCGTGGATTTGATAAAAGAGAGTTTCTAATGGTAACAAGCAAACAATTTCTAAAATAATAGGATAATGAACATTGTTCTTGATGACTATACGACATATTATAAAAAATCAAGGTATATTAACAGGAAATGATAGTTTTGAAGAAAAATCAAATTGGACTAATACCGTAAGTCACACTGTAGTTCAAATCTAGTGGGCGAGCTAGCACAATAAAGTAAAGCAGCCAGCAAGCGTCACTAAGCCTAGAAATTCGTACAATTACCTCACATATTTTTCATACATCAGATAGTGAACAAGCGTTGAAATTTATCTATGCGTGTATGCTTAGTTGTTTTTGACTTGCGAGTTGTGCGATGTTTTCTGTAAATTGTGTTTAGCCAGCCCTTTCTCAATACTTCTAATCGTTTAGGATGGTATTTAAGTCAGTTTTGCGGAATGTGTTAAGTCTTTTATTTCTTCCAAACAAATAGCGAACATTTTTATTACATTGCTCGCACTTGATTCAACCAATGCCATACGCATTAGAACACTTATGGTTTTACTTCCACAAATAAAATAGGAATGATTTCATAATAAGGAGTTTTTAAGATATTATATCAATTTTTTGTAAATACTTTCTGGAAAGATTTAATTTATGTCCACTGTTTATTCTAAAGGAAAATAACATGCTTTTGTTGGCTTTGTGTGATAGCTCGTACTCGTTTCTGACTCTAAGAAATCTTTTGCACCAGCATTATTTTGGTAGGAAATGAAGAAAAATTACAATGAGGCAAAACAATTTCTCCGAACTGGCTACTGTAGTTGTTTCTGAACTAGTCCGGAACAGAACTAGTTTGAAATTTCCGGAATATTGATTTCTATGTTTTAGTTGCAAAATTATTTACTTTCAACCCTATCAACGACTGCCGCAAAAGCCTTAGCTCTTGCTAATCGTTACGAGGATTATGTTTTCCTAGTACTTTTATTTAAATGCACTGTCAAAATCAGATTATGCAACGAAAGGAACTCATTTTTGTTGAGCTTTTCTGTCAATCACTTTTTGTTTCGACATTTTACATTGGTTTTACGATACCGATGTAGATGTTATTGTTAAGATATTTTAAAACCAATGTTAAACATTTCATGTTTTAACTCTATTGGAAATAAACTGTTTTTCTTTCTTTTCTGTGTGAATGTCAGAGGAAACTATCGTCCAAGGCACACTGCAGTAGTTTTCATAATATTTACAAGATTTTAGATCTTGTGTCTGGATTACAATATCCAAGAGAAAAAGTTGAAATCTTATGTCTCTAAATTATTCGTTCAACCTCTGGCACGGCTATTGTCTATTTCGTAAGATTTGTCTATCAATTAAGAATCCTTATGTTGAGAAATATTTAAAGCTTGATTAATAGTAGCGCATCTCATGTATCAACTTTTTTTGAAAACAAACGTATTTATTTCTTTTTCTTTCGTTGGAAGTGTGGTGCCTAGAAATGAAGTCTATTATTTTTTCAAAAAATTACTGTTTTCGAGACTCTCAAATTTTTTTCGCCCGTCTGGTGATATTTTGCCCCCACATCTGAGGATGTCCCACATCTGATTAAATCTCAGATGCGGTCTTGAATTCCCATATATGGCGTGCAAGTGACACTTGCAGCCCAGTCAACTAAACCTCACTCCACTAACAGCATTCTGCATTCCTATAATGTCTACGCCGAAGACTGCCTGGGTAAGTTGTGTTCGTGTGTATCATTGTATTAGGTGATAAGATAGAACTTGTAAATCTGTTCTTAAAGATGTTGTGTAGATAAATGATGTATAGTGCCAGCTAGCTAGATCTCCACATTGAATTTCATGTCGATAAACGATGTTATTGCGTTGAATGTCACCAACTTCTTTCTAATAAATTTATTGATTAATGTTTAACTGATTTCAAATAAGTAATTTAATCCTAATTTTACGTTATGCGATTTAAGTGTATTTTGGCCAATACATATTCTTATAATGGTATTTACTACTGGTTGCTTTCGTTTCAATTTTACTAGATGATGCCCATAATCAAGCTAGATATTCCCTCTCAAGGCCTTATTGAAAGTCGTTGTAACATCGATTTACTCTTCATTATAGATTAGCCTAAAAGATCCTTGCCTTAATCATAAAATCAGATAAATTACCTTAATTCACCTTTTGTAACTTCGATTAGTTTCATTCGACTGGTGAGCCAATAGCCATTGTATTAGTAGTTTTGTCCTCCGTAGGACCTATTGCTAATATTCTAGTTCTTCAGCAGATTTCACACGTTGGAACCCTACGTCTTTTTCATCTCTCAGAACGAAATTTATTTCACCTCTCGGAACCAAAATTCATTACCTTTATAAGCCCCTAAATAAACCGACGACGCAAGCAGAGAATCACATATCCTAAGTCATCACTATTCGCCTAAACGTTCGTCCTGTACCAATATTTCATAGATAATGTGATTTTTTTTTCTAACATGTAACCATTATTGGGCATTCATGTTTTCTTTCTTACTCACGTCCAAAAATGCTCTTGTTAGGCTAGTCTAGTGCAATTATCATATCATGTCTTACGCTCTAGAGTATGCTATAACAACCGCGCCTAAGCCTCACATATTTCTGGAAATATTTCTGTACTTGGGAACCGTTGTAAGACAATCGTTTTCATGTTTCTGACTCAGATAGACTGTTTTGTGCCACTATTTCTAGTACGGAAATATCATAAAATTCAGGCCGTAATAAAAGGTATTTTCTCGGCGTTTCTCAATTGGAATGCTAGTTTATACTGACTAGTTTACGCTGATATTTACGCACATGTTACTTGTGTATATGTGCACGTGTGCACGCTATGCGTGCGTAGATGGGTGAATGTGTCACTACGTAATACTTCATTTCACTTCATTATTATAAAGCCTTTATAAAATATATATACATATATTTGTTGCGCGATCACCCACATTTGATAAATCAGACGCTTATGAACCAATAACCTTTGCGATACAATATTTAATTAAACAAATTAAACATCGTTAGAATATTTCATTAGAAATTGTAAGCAGCAACACATACTGAAAAAGTTGCCACGAATTTCCTTTGCTCATTATCCTATATTTCGAAACATCGCACAGCATTTTAAAGAACGCGTATGTCTTGTGATTTCCTCGATGCATAGAAATGTATTTGTGTATGTTTACGTGTTGGGTGTATGTATGTGCGTAGGTATGTCTGTGCACGTATATGTGTATATATTTACATGTACATGTGCACATGTGTGTACTAAGCCGACAACTGGCATTTTTAACTAGAGATAATGGTCTCTTCCTGTTCACTCTCAACTTGTAACATTACCTACATCGTCATCTCTTTATTATGTAAAGCATTCACGTAAAAAACCATACATATTTTGCGTGATCATCCATTTATATTTAAATAAAATGCATACCAACTAATGATCGTTATTTTAAAATGATTTAATTAGAAATACAAAACTTGTAATTTTCGTGTTCCTCCTGCTTATACTCGTACATGTATTTTTTTCTTTCACGCTTTCGTTGAAATAACATTTTGGAACATCGGCCGAAACAAGCGATTCATAAAGTATTTCCTGGCGTCAAGAATTGCGAAGTTTCATGTCATGTATGTGTAAACTGTCAAAAGTCATGAAGTTGTTTTATCACATATAATTATCATTACATGTATCATCAAATGTAGTTTAAGCAAGATTAGGAGTACATTGCCCTCAATCAATTTTCGACTAGTGACATGGGTATTGCAATACTCGTGTGTGTATCATCTAAGTGTATTAACTTTAAGATATCTAAAAACCAATGGTGGTACTTTTGTACCATCTCTATTGGAAATAAACTGTTTTTCTTTCTTTCTTTTTTTCCTCCTTAGAAGTATAGCGAAAGGAAATAATACACTGCGCATGTAAACCGGAGGATGTTGGCCTTTCTGAAATTTGAAACTTATTTTCCGCGGTAAGTTTCAGTGCTAATTTTTTGTGCACAGATAACAAAGTGTACCTAGTCAGAAACCTGTACCAATTCCAGATAACCTCCTATCCAACACAGTAAATTTATAAATTTCATTTCTAAATGAAGCGGGTAGAAACCTGCAGCGAAATTTACATTTACGTTGATAAGCCTGTATCGTAATGATAATAGATACGTACTAACACAATTAATTTGTAATTTAATTCTTAATAACCACACTCTGTTGGGTCAATTTAGACGTCAAAATCATCAAAATATTTTTCTCTATTAGTTCACGAGTGTATTTGTGACACCATCAACTAGACGGAGTTATTTCTGAGTTCGCTGTAGTAAAATTGGAGATTAAAATTTTTCCTTAATGTATGGGCTTAAGATTAGGAACCGTTGAAAACATGTATTTTATATGAAGAAAGTACACAAAAACTCCAGAGAACTTTAAAAATGTCCGTGACTTTATATTTTCAAAATAGCACAGTTACTAATAAAAACAAAAATTGAAAAGGCAATGTATGACAAACTCTAGTAAAAAATATCTTTTCTAAAACTTGGGTGACCTCACCTCAAACGCATTAACTCACATAGGTACTAGAGAATATACCACAGCTCTTCAACGTCTCATGTTCATGGATATAACACAACTTTCAGCCCTGTTTACTTTCAGGGTGCGATAAAAGGTTGACAAGTGATACTGCCTAGGATAGGAACAGCGTGACGTGTTAAAACAAAACGTTCGAGTGCGTCTGATGATAAACTGTATAACAGGTTCAAGATCTTTGCTCTGTACATTTGAATGGTGAGTGTTTGAGTCATTGCGAAAAACTGAGAGATAGAGCTAAAATATCTCATATTCCAAAAACCAATGTGTTTAAACGACATTCGACATAAAAAGTCTTTAATTCACACTAGACTTTAAACTCTGTTCCCACGCTCAAGTCTCAACGATTTCAATGACAGTCAAAGCAGATGATAACAATCAAGTTTTAAAACACGATAGAATTAGATTACCCGAAATCAAATGCAATGCAGGGTGCGTAAGGTATCTGAGGACACTTACATTTTTGCAATTTGAATTAATTAGATGATAATTAATGTATTTTTTACTTCAGAAGATCCCATGGCAGATACTACCCTAACTAATGAAATGAAAAACCACTCTATAATAGTGCCTATGAAAGCGAAACACAGCAATTTTGAAATTGCAAGATTTCTAAAAGTCATCAGATCTTTCGTTTGCAAAGTTAAAGAGGAGCTGAATGAAAACAATGGAGATGATTGGCCGCGAGCAAGAAAAAACAACATTGTCAACGCTCTGACTCACTCAGAACACGAAGTTTCTAGCAACAGTGATGGTATTGGTGTAGTTAGCAGTGAAGAGCACATCATCTCATTTTTTCCATTGGGCTTTAGAGTCAATGCAGATGCCTACGTCGAGACCCTTCAAACCATTGTTAAGCCTTGGATAGAGAGCGCAGCCAATGGAAGGGCCTATGTCCTCCAACATTCGTCTCCATCCTATAAAGCTCTCAAAACCCAAGACTGGATGGCCGAGAATATTCATGTTCATGTCACACCAAACTTATGGCTGCCTAACTCACCACACTTTAATGCTCTGGATTATTACGTGTAAGGTGTCGTTGAAAAGAAAGTTAATAAGCATCCCCATAATACCAAATCCTCTCTGATTAAAGCAATAGCCCGAGCAATAGAGGACATAAATAAAGACCACCTGATCAAAGGTTGCAGTCGCTTTCGGACTCGAATTGAGTCCGTGATAGAAGCCGAAGAATGATCAACACTATACAGGGTGTTGTGTAATTCGATGCACGTATTTTAACCATATACATAAACACACAAAATAGAATGATTTTCATGAGGAACAAAAACCTCAAAACTCCTTCATTTTCGTGAAGTGATCCCCAGAAATAATTTTATGTTTATGCATTTAACCATATACATAAACACACACAAAATAAAATGATTTTCATGAGGGACAAAAACCTCAAAACTCCTTCATTTCCGAGAAATGATACCCTGAAATAATTTTAGATTCCCGTAAGAATAGGCTCACATACAGCCAAGGAGTAAAATCTAACTTCTTGGGCAGGCTGTTGCGCGCGCTTCAGCCTATTCGGACGGAAATTTAAAATTATTTCAGGGAATCATTTCTCGAAAACGTAGGAGTTTTGAGGTTTTTGTTACTCAAGAGAATCGTTTTTTTTTGCGATTTTCTGTATTTGGTTAAAATGTGTGCATCGAATTACGCAACACCCAGTATAGCATAAAACGTAGGTGAATATTATATTTATTTGAAGGAAATAGAGAAGAAGTACTTTAAAAACATTTACTCTGAACGTTTCGAGCCTATATATGGGCTCATTCTCAACAAAAAGTCAGTAAAACGTGGTAAAGTAAAACGTGGTAAAGGGAACAAGGAAAATTCCCTTGAATTTTCACTGTTCCCTTTACCACGTTTTACTGACTTTTTGTTGAGAATGAGCCTAGGCTCGAAACGTTCAGAGTAAATGTTTGAAATGAAGAAGTAAAGTACTTCTTCTCTATTTCTTTCATTGTAAATTTGCTTCGCTAAAAAGATTTTCGTTTATACTTGTTTGTTTTGTGACAAGAAATTTTAAGCTTCAACGATTAACAGTTTCATTTTCTGTTTTTCGAAAGTGCGTAAGTTATCTTCAGATACCTTATGCACCCTGGATATACTGCATGTTTAAATTAGCAAGACAATATTCAACCGTGGTCTACGGATTCTTTTCCTAACATTTCATTAGCTCTCGATTTGAGCAAGTGTGGGTGAAAGTATATAAATCTCTCAAACTTTCTTGCTCTCATAACCAGACCGCTTTCTCGTAATAAGTGCTTGGAACATCGTTTATTACTTTGATGACATGTGAAATAAGACGCAGTAATGTCGCGATCTGCACCAACACGCCATGTGGGTGTGCCCTACCTTCGGGACGGCATGGTAGACGAGGAGTTGGCACTCATTTGACAGTTGTGTTTCGTATTGTTCCCATTTTTTATGTCCAAACGCTATGAAGCAAGCATCGTGACTGCTAACTTATTTTTATTTCGTGACTGTTAATATTACTGCTATTTAGCGACTGCTAAATAACGTTGTTATATGAAGACGGCTAATATTGTTTGGTATTTATGTTTATGTATATAAATACGCAACACAAAAAATAATACTATTATTATTACCAAAATTTTTATGTGAAAAAAATATTAGCGGGTACGATATAATACTATAATACTATAATACTATAATACTAGTAGTGATTGTGAAAAATAGATATTATTTTTTTAATAAAGCAAAATAATTACAATGTACAATATAATAATTACAATCACAATAATTTTTTCATTATAAATACTTAGGAATAAAATGATCGTATTAGCACCGCAGAGGCTAACGATATGTACTAAATATCAGCACCGAAAAATGATGTTTTAATCTACGTAAATACTATCAAATGGTCATGTACGTTGCATAAAGGTTATCGAATTTGGCTTGCCTGGACATACAGACCCACAAGACATCACTGCTTATAACACATGTTTGAAAAATTATTCGTACATAAACAGCGTGATACATTTCCCACAGTTGGGAACACAGCAATCCTAAGTTGCAAACTTGCATGACAGCTATATAGCATCTTCCTGTGCCAGCTGTCATGGTTGCGCGACCACCTGAACACAGATGGCTAGCCTTCTGCGGCCTTGTGGTCATGTGGTGTGAGCATTGTTTTATCTTCAGTATTTATTGTTGAGCGTCAGTTGCATGGCGAGATTGTTTAGTATGTATTGCTGAGCATCAGGGGTGTAATGAGACAGTTTTGTTTTTAAAATGCCTTGTTTGCTTAAATGCACATTATTGGTTGGGTTGTCCAGTTAGTAGAAAATTTTTGTCGATATTTGGATGACCCTGATGAAAACATCTACTCTATTTTCTGAGTGTGTAATTGGTCTGCGCTGAGGGTACGCTGAACACTCATTTTCTTCGTGTAATAAAGCAACTAAATGAATTAAAAATCAATGCATGAAATAATTTGGGCTCTCAAGAAGACCAAAGTTATAGGTCTAAGAAATTTATTTATTGTTGTATATTGCTCGTGGAGATGAATTATTGAAATTTTTCATGCCCTTGAATGTCACACGCAACCAACGCGTGTGCCCGGTCGGTGCGCGCGCAGGTGCGCCGCCTGCGTCAGGTATTTGCAGGGAACACGCTCTCCAACAGAAGGTACAAAGACGAATAAAAAGAATGGACGTTGACTCGTTTAAAAACATAAATGAAAAATCGTTGAAATATGTTTATAAATATATAAACAAATTTAAATGTATAAACCAGTTCAACATTAGAGATTGTTTTCCTCCACCACAAACGTGTGGCAGCTTATACTCGAGAAGCTGGTGAGAAGCAGAGGACATCATGATTTGTAATTGTGTATAAAAATTAATACATTTTTAATGGAGGAAAATATTTCAGTATTCATTAGTACTTTTGTAGCAGCAAATATCGCCCTTATTACACTATATACGGTCTGAAGTCACGAGCATTTTCCGAGTGACGATGAGTGTGAACTCGTGCGAAACAAAGACGAATAAAGCAGCCGCCACCGCGTGATGACAAACTGACCGACAATTTCGAAGTGCAATCCACTTACTTGGTCGCACGAGCGCCACAAAGATGGAGGGGTGCCAGCTCATCTTCAGAGGTCGTGTATTAATACGCACTCGTACTAGCGTGTCTTGACGTCGAGCGGTGATAGGGGATGCCTGTGTCCAGAGGCAGTAGAGCGATGAGGTATTTTATCATCTATTTGTAGTTATAAAACTTTGTTTGCCTGCTTGACGGCTGTTTATTGTTTGACCTCGTTAGTTTGCATGCTTGATGGTTTTTACCGTCCACACACTGCTTTCAGTGATAATCTAGCGCATAATTCAGCACCCAGATTTAAAGTTACTACAAAAGATAAAATTTTGAAGTTTCCTCCCGAAGTGTTGTGGCTACGATGTGTTACACATGTCATACCCATTTCATAAAATATCTTGCATGAGTTTGATATAAAAGAAAGTTGGCCCAACGGGTGAAGAAAATTATCAAGCAAACTCAGCGAACTCAACATTCTGTGTTTTGTTTTTCGTGCCGCATAGAACGCAATGCAGGCCCAGTTAATTGCTAAACTAGCATCACAGCTCTATTCATCAAAACTCAAATTTCGCTAGATTTCGTTGTGAGAGAAAGGCTAGATACAACAACTGAACTTTAGGTAACGATCAAGTTAATTCTTGACATCCAGTGCGGGAATTGAATGATAAAATATGACTTTTCACTAAATAAGACAACTACCTAACGGCTACAAAAAAACCCTCAGTGAAGATGGGATTTTCAAACTCTGCGTCACTTCTAGGGATTATTGATTTAACTAATGAGAAACAGATTTGGATGCATTTAAACTCTTCCATGAGTGTTCTAGTTTTTTGGTAAAGCATATACTGAAGCTCTAAAGTACACCTTCATCGGCTTCCTAAAGTAAATATATTTCTTAATCAATAATTATGAAAGTGTCCAAAATTACACTATAACTTATGTCACTTTAGTGCCTAAATCAGCACCCTAGATTAGGAAGATAAATTTACCCATGGGTGAATTGTCCCAAATGTTAGTCACGAAAACAACATTCTTCCTTTTACAAAATAGTCTTCATTGGTACCGCTACGGTAGCTTGAATTTATTTCTTCATTTTCCTTCAATAATATGCTGGCAGTGAAACAGACACCTGTGTAGTCTTCATGCTTGGGGAAAACTGCAATCAAACCACAAGTGATTGGAACCGGAATGTAAAATAAGCGACTGCCCTACCTTCCAAATTTTTCGATGCCGGTACCAGGAGACAGCTAGGCAATGTAACATGCCGAAACCAAACGACGGCTAGGCAATGTAACGTTGAAAGCGATGACGCCGAGATCAGAAGTCTGTTAGACAATTCAAGGTTAAGGGCGACGATGCAGATACGAGAAGATTGCTAGACATGAGACCGTTAATGTAGTTGGCATGTGACATGAGTCAAAATCGAAAACCAGTATGGGAGGGCAAACAGTCTGCCAGTACTGAAGCCGCTCGAACCGTCCCATGCGACGGGATTAGTGTTGAGTGTGCACGCTAACTCCGGCACCTAAGCAACCGGCACACCGATACTGTTTCTAGAATGATCCTAACTGCCCGTGACTCACGCAGGCTGCTTGAGAAGCCCTGAGTCATTGTTGTGGTTAGCTTTTTCATTTACGGCCTACATAATTCCCAGCGCATCCGGCCCGCCTGCACATTATACTGAACCAAAGTTTAACTTGCTACACCGTCTTGTGGATCTTCTGTCTGAACGATGCAACACGTCCGACGAAGTATGCAGATCATTTGAACAATCTGAAATAAGCGTATCCTAAAATGAGTGTCGAATACTCAATGTTTTTATTTTGAGTATGCCAAGAAGAACTGATGAATATTTTCTAAAGTAATTAATTTAAATTCATCGTTAACTCTCAGCGCTGTTATTTTTAATTGAAACAGTTTTAAGTAATGTTTAATGTATGATGTTCTTTTTATGCAAAATGCCTTCGCATTCCTGCAGTACGAGCCAGCAAGTGCTGGTGCCCAGTTATGTGGTGCAGCGGACCTCATCAGTCCATGCGGTGCGACAGGCAGACTGACGACACACAAGTTCCTAATTTAGCAACACGGCAGACGAGGCGTGAGTCAAGCCTCCCCCACTGGTCGTCAAGACACGTCACGCCTAAAGATTTTGTTTACATTCTGCGTCAAGCGTTAAGAGAACAGCCAGAACTTTCTTTTCAATGACGGAAATTATAAGTTAAGTCTTAAAATAGTGGCGGTTAACCCCTTACGGGGCCTAATTTCGCAAATGTTGACACACACATACCAGGGCAAGGAAAATTTTTGTGTAAGGAACGTATTCAAACGGCAAGAATTATTCTAAGCCCCCCCTTCTCAGGGGGATACAACTATTGTATCGATGGGAATTAGCACTTCGAGGGGGAAAATGTGAGGGACCGAGCTGAGAGTTAGGTAGGCCTTCTTTTTGTTGAAATAAAATTTTTTTTGTTATATTAAGGACCACCTTTTTTCGGTTCACTGCTGTCCTGTTTTTCAACACCTACTATCTTCTTCAACTTTATTCGTGCTTCATAATCTTCTTTCTCAATTTACTGTTTCTTTGCCCTTTCTGCATAGATTCCGCGTTCGCTTAACTCCACACTAAATGGTACTTTCCTCCTTCCTCTTTTTGGATCGCATTTGTTGCGGATAGGGAGGCTTAAACTAGCTAATAATCTAATCTAATTATTCTAGACAAACTCATAGTCTTACCACACCCAAATCATACCTAACTTCCCCGCCATATTAATGAAGGAAATTGCGAAAACATTTGGAGCATTTGTAAATGTTGAAATCCACACATTCTCAGGTTGGTAGTCATAAAAAGACATGTAAAAACTGTTTTTGATTATTTTTTTCGTCAAAATATATATATATATACACGGCATTTCTAAGGCGCACTGTAATTGGGCGTAAGATAATTTCTTAAGTTAAGGGGAAAAATGTACTACCGAAAAGTACTCATACGTCTATCATATTAAATTGGGAATGGTAGTTGAAAACACAAATTTACCCCCAATGATCATAAACATTATAAATCTGCTCATATACGTTCGGTGGGATATAACTGCTTTAAACAGCAGATACACTTCAAAGGAACGCAAGTCTAGGCTACGTTTGGGAGACACAATGCACTCGTAATATTATTCCTCGCACTTTCCTCCTCAGAGCCCATGGTGCCGTTTTGAGCGAAGAGATGATGCACCTCATGCAGTATATCTCGTCAGTTCCGCGAAATACTTTTCATCAACTCTTCGCTCATTCTTCTTATTTTAGCTCGTTGGTATTTCTGCACCGATTGAATAACATTGGCATGTCTCCAAGAGTGGGCAACAGGCCACAGTTATAAGACGTAAGAGCGACCTTGTTCCCTCAGTGTGAACATCAGCGCCAGGGTGTGCTACAGGGCGTAGGAGGCGGTGTTTAATTGCGAAGATAAAACTGACAAATTGTGCATTTGGTCAACATTTATCGTACCTCATCCATATCATTACATCTGTGTCTGTAGTGGCTGAGTTATGAAATAAGTCGTTAAATTTTGAAACTGAAGGTTTTTGAAGTCTTAAAACTTAAAAGGGCGACTTTTTGTGTGTGAATTTAATTATTTGAAACGCCATCAATTCTTGATTTAAAGCGAAATTCAAGTATCAGTGTCACTGAATAAGACTGGAAACACGTTAATAGTATTGAAAACAAAGAGAATCTTTAGCAAAATAATTTTATTTTACACATAAATTATTGAAAAACTAATACAATTACAAAAATCATACTAAGTGTCAAATTATACAGAAGAGAATTAACCCTTTATTTTTAATCGGCAGATTACAATTTTCTAGCGAAGCTTCAAGAGATAAACCACAAATAAAAGTTTCAACCAATAAGTTTATCCGAAACTACATCTTTGTTGGTCATCACAATGCCGCTAGCGTCGCGCATGCTCCCCATCACACGCCGGGGCCAGTTCTTTGAGGACGATTTCTTCCGGGACTTCCAGCAGGACTACTCGTCTGCCGTACGCGATGTGCTGGACAGGTGCGGCGGACGGTCTCTCTTGGCCAACCAGTTCAGCAATTACAGAAAGGCGAGGCAAGAAGAACCATCGACTGATGATTCATTGGCGGCCTCCGTCTCCGACACACCTGAGGCCTACGTTGTGAGTTGACCTATTACGATGTAGAGAAACAAATCATTTGTGAACAAATTTATTTTTCCCCAAGTTTTCGTTCATGAAGCTATAGCTCAATACAGGTCTTTCAAGTGCATCAGATTAAAATCTTGTGTGGGACATGGAACGTTTTTTTGTATCTCTTTTTTCAGCTGGCAGTTGAATTGCGATCTTTTGTGATGAGGTAGAAATGCTTAGCAGTGCATTGCAAACAGATCCCAGAGTTAGTCGTGAATTATTATAAATTTCGGCAAATCAATGTCTAAAATCAATCACAATTTATCCTTTTCGGTTTTTGAAATATACTCAAAATATTATCTAAAGACTTGTTTTTCCAGCTTGTCTAATTCAATTATTGAGTGTTTTGTATGTATTATTAATTTTGATCGGTACGAGTGTTTCATCGACCAATCTTCCAAGAGCTTATTTGATTACTCACCTTATTTTTCAGACATAGCTACTTAATGAAGTGCTCGTATTTGGAAGCAGCTGTGCTTTTTCTACACAGTTTTTTGTTACAAGCAACTGAACACAGAACTTGCACAGGAGTTGTATCTTATCTTGACATTTTGTATCAAAGAAACAGACTCTATATTTCTGGAAATCAGCACATAATATCATTTAGCAATAAAATGCCGTCATGAGTATAGTTTTACGTAAATATGATACTGTGTTTATTATAATTTCTTCTTCTAATTTTCAACTTTTTCTGTGGATGAACGATAATTGTTGACTATTAACGAACACAACACAATTTGACCATTTCATCCAATAACACTTTAATATCATCAAACATCACTTGAAATTCCTTTTTTCTCTTGAGATCGTGTTGGACATGTCGGACTTCATCTCAGGGGAGATCACCGTGAGGACAAAGGGCACAAACGCGGTGGTGGACGCGAAGGTAGGCAACCGAGCGCAGTTTCACAGGGTGTACCCGCTGCCGCGCAACACCAACACCGACGCTGTCGTGGTTGCCATGTCTGACGAGGGAATACTCACCATCAACTCTAAAAAGAAGGCAAGTTGATCATATTTTATGGAAGAAATGTGTGTATAAATGTCCGTTGATGCAGTCCGGTTGATCACCAGAGCGTGGAAATATATATTTTTTTAAATAACTAACTTTCAGATCATGGGCCATGTTTCGATTTGAAAATTAAGTCAAGTGCTGAGCATTGTTTCATACATGTAACTATAATTATAAGGATCATGCGTAAGGAGAAAGAAACGACGATTTAAGGAAAGTGTAGTGACGATTGCCATAATAATCTTTTATTTCTGATAAACATAATAAGCAGTGTTACTTTTACTTCACGCGTAGTTCGGGAGTCCAGTAAAAAATAGGATGTGTTTGTTATTGTGGGCTAGCATTAAAAACATTGAAGCTTTCGAGTTAGTTTCGAGTTTTCTCATCATCAACCTCTGGAGCAAAATTACGCATATTTTGGTCATCGAATGAAATTATGTCTTGAGAAACGTGGTTTTAACGTAATATTATCTCAATAAATAAATAAAAGCCGTGGAAAGATACTAGTTTTGAGATAGAAGGTGGTCAATAGTCCACTCCATAGAACACAAGAGATGACACCAAAATCTCTCCGCCTGATGATTTCAAAATTTTAGTTGAAAGGTCAGCCATAGGAATCTAAGATTGTATGATAGAATTTTAATTCGCTTCAAAAAGCCTACTCCCAAAAACTGCCATACGTCTGTACCTTTAAATATTCTAAGCTTGGTTTCTGGGTTTCCTCTGCAATGTGTTCATTCTAGTTAAAATTTGAGTATGCCCGTTAGTCATCGGACGTACCCTCTCCATGGTCTGTACTGTTCGATGTATTAATTTCAATGTTGACATTTTTTCCAAACGAAACACTCTTATTGTAATCAATTTTCATAATACGGTTACCCGTCCTTTTGTTGTGAAATAAATCCTCCTCTTTACTTTTCGGATTGATGTTGCACAACGTAATGTTCGGAAGCTAAATAGATAAAGTTCATAATAAATAAGAAAAACTAGCATGTTTTTCCAGCTTTCATTTTGTGACATTTTATTATATGACAGTGATATTTTTACCTATGTCACCATAATATAATATTAACTAACTTAAGATATTAAGGGGAACGGAGGAGGTTTGCCTTTTCAATAAATGCATCAGTTTTTGAAGTGAAATACTTTCAGGTACTTCAAGATTCGGTGGATCACAGGTTGAATATTTTTGAAATTAAATTTTTTTGGAGGCTTGGCTCATAGGATGACAGCAACAAAGTCATTCAAAACTTACCTACATCTCATAAGAGAAAAAGAGAGTCTAAGATATTAGATTAATGTATTGAATTATGATTCTTGCTGTAATTTTTGATGCATCTTAGTTGATCACCGCTAATACTAAATTACCGCAAAAGAAAACACAATCGAGAAAATTAATTACTCTCCAACTTGTATACTATCATCTCTCATTCGTGGAAAATCCTTTTCAGGGTGTCATGGAATTAAATAGTAAAAAATTTGTCGAAACTTAAATAACACTTCGAAATTGATCTTATATGCTGTATTTTCTCTCTTCTGTAGGACCAGAAAGGTAAGAAATTGGAGACGACCTCGTCGGTGGACAGCTCCTCCGGGGACGGCGGTTCAAATACAACATCGACGCTGAAAATTGACGTGGGCATCAGCGAAGACCCGTGTGCCGCCAAAGCTGCCCCAGAGGCACAGCAAAGTTCAACTAGTGTATCTTCTGAAACTACTGAACGAAAGGAGTCTATCTCTGGAGGAGGCGAGTACAAGACTCTTCCTATTTCTCGAAGAGGGCAGTTTTTCAAAGACGAATTCTTCGAGAACGTGTGGAAAGACTTCGATAACGCCATGGAAGACATGGTCACCAGACAGAAACAGAGGAAGGAGCAGAGACAGGAAGAACGGATAAAGCGGGAGGAAGCAAGGCAGGATGTTATCCAAAACATGCTCAAAGAGGAGCAAGAGCAGAGAAGACGATACCAGGCTGAGAGGCTGGAGAGACAACGGAAAGCTAGCCAAGAAATGCAAGATCAGCTCAATTTTAAACTCTTCACGTCACCCATGTCTGACCGCTTTATGTCGTACAGGACGCTGCGCAACTGGAACACAGGGGAGGACAGTCAGGCGTCCACCATCTCTGTGGAAGGAGGCAACTACAAGGTAAATCTGTTTAGTGACTGAAAAATGACGGAAAATATGTTCTTATTTCTTGCAGCATTTTAAGCTCACATAAATGAAACATCTACAATGTAAAGTTGATGCAGTAAAAAGGAAAACTATTCGAGACGTTCTACAGGTACAATTAGTTGAAAAATGAAGGTTATAGTTGAAAAATGTTATGGAATTCGTAATCTACTTCTGCACAAAGGGAAATAAACACAAGTTTTCTCCTCGTAGATCAAGGAGGCGGTTGTTGTCTATGAGTAATATTTTAGTTATAGAAAGAGAATCTGCTTAGTATATTTGTTACAGTTCTTACGTTAATGCGTCA
Source organism: Platorchestia sp. MABIK (assembly GCA_014220935.1). Taxonomy (NCBI): domain Eukaryota; kingdom Metazoa; phylum Arthropoda; class Malacostraca; order Amphipoda; family Talitridae; genus Platorchestia; species Platorchestia sp. MABIK. The sequence goes on along the minus strand of JACJUY010004000.1, from coordinate 34,383 downwards.
ATCTGATGCGTACTGCGCAACCATGATATTAGCGGATGAGGTGTAGCTGGTCTAAAAGTTTTGGGAAATGCAGACGTGTTGGAGCAGGCAACCACGTCATCACGAAACATAAAATAGGTTTAACATCGACCTGAAATTGGCGCCTCTTCAAGCTGTAGCATGTAAAAAACACCTCAGCTAACAGAATCAGGACGGACTGTAATAATCTCACTTTAACAAACACATCTAGATGATTACAGTTGAAATTCGAAGCAGTATTAAGCGAAATGACTCGGATAAGGTCATACAGAAAATGAATTTGCTAGCTTGGAGTAAATTATTAATTGAAATATTTAAACGGGCACTAGCATCGATATATGATAGTAAAAATCACATAAACATTGAGCAACTGTGTAAAGCAAACAAATTAATTAGGAAAGATGATCTCTTTGGCAGAGAATAATATCTTTGCAATTTAATTAATGTTGAAGTAAGCAGTGCTGACCTGAGAGCTATTTGCCTAGTTTTGAGGGACAAAATCAATTGAGAATTAAAACGAACCGAAAACATCAATTAGTAAAGGAAAGAGTAGAACTTCAAACAGGATTAGGAAAGGGGTGGTGGTTTTCGATGAATGATGAAACTGAGGAATGTTTTGTATAGAGTGGATTATAAAAACCCGCCATCATAAATGGCACTCAATGTATCACTGTCACACTTCTTCCAACAACAAACACCTCACGAAAATTATTTAATTAATTCCTGAACGACCACCGTTTAAAATCAAAGTGCCGATACTTAGTAGTGTTGATTGATAGTGTTGGTTGATAGTGTTGGTTGATAGTGTTGGTTGATAGTGTTGGGTGATAGTGTTGGTTGATAGTGTTGGTTGATAGTGTTGGTTTTTGTATCCTGTACTACCGAGCGCATGCCGGGTTGCAGGTGGCGCTGGACGTGAAGGACTTTGCTGACGGCTCGCTGGACCTGAAGTGCGCTGGGGACACACTCACGGTCTCAGGCAGCAAGGCAGGCATCAGCTTCAAGAGAGAGTTTGCTCTGCCAGGCCTCGGCGACCCAGAGAAGGTCACCGCATCGTTGTCGGCTGACGGCGTACTCACAATTCTGGCGCCTAAAAAGTGATCGACTGAACGTCTAGGAAAACTTATATTTTCAACTTGTTGATATTGTGTAAGGTTGATTCACAAATGATTTTTTGCAGTGAATTTTTCAAATTGTGTCGCATCAAGAGGATGTTTGTATCTTCACCGGCCCCGCCGTTGCTGTGATAGCGAATACTCAATTCGGAAATTACGTGATGGGACTCTGTGAACTGTTCAGCGACCGCTAAAAAAGCTATACATTTAAGATTTTTGAACAAGTAAACTTCACTACTATCAAGGAAATTTGTTTATATCAACGGAGGTTATAAGGTTCACCTCTGCCTTTGACTTTTTCTCCTAATAATTAAGGTACCCTTTACCATAATACCGCCAAGATGTTTTACTGTTTTTATTTACCGTGTGCTGCAGGTCTTCTCTTAACGCATTTCATGAGCCGCTCTTGATCAACTTAACGAGATCTCATTACTGAACATCACCTTCTGACACTGCTCTGTCAAATACTTTCAAATCCGGCAGACACCAAACCGTTTCTTCATCATAACCTCATTAAGCTGAAGTTTATTGAAAACTCGCCGAACTGGCTTATTCAGGTTCCTCTGCTGCTAATCTTAAATAGTTCTTGCAGCAAATTAATTGAAGGTAGCATGACTTTAAGTCTTGAAAGCGATTGCAGTTACGGTTGGATCTGTGACTACTTCTTGTTATTGGATCCTGTTAGACCGAATAGAATTATTTTTAGCGGCCCTACAACCTAGCTCTCTTGTTGATACGGTGCGGAAGGAAACAAGGGGGATGGTTTTTATGTCGTAAATGGCTATTTATATCACATGCAAGTCAGTATTCACACATATCTCTAACATTTCCTGCTGAAAAAGAGGCGAATTTTTTTATCATTTTCTAGTAAGTTTAGGACAACTCCAATCAGATTCACATTAGGCGAGTCATAAAGTGTCATAGAAAATAATGAGAAATTGCAAAACGAGGCTCTGAGCTGCAAGGCATGGAAAATCCCTTCTCACCGATTTCAGGCAGACTCATAGTGTTAATTTATACTAAAGTGTAATCATACTCGAAGTGGCACAGTGGTTAAGGGCATCACCCTTGCATGTAGGAGTCGAGGGTTCGTATCCCGGCGCTGGCGCTGGAATTTTCCCCGTTGGGTATGAGGGAAAGCTCAAGCACAATACCCCACTCAACCCAGGTGTCGGAAATGGGTATCGGCTTTACGGGGGAACCGTCATGGTGTCCTATATATAGTGTTAGTTATAAGGCATTTGAAAAACCAATGCTCAAGATCAGGCTTGATTGGAAATAAAGCATCCTAAGATGCCGATGTTTGTGTGTTAATGTGTTGGGAAAACAGTTCGACCAGAGCGAGGTGGAATGCATTTAACTATAGCCGGAACGTTAATATTTTGTATAAATATTTTGCGTTGAGTGTTCAAAATTTTTTTGAGCGACCACTCTTTATACCCGATTCTTTAGGGTCGATATATTTCGTATATTCTGCTGAAAAACGGCTACCGTTTGACATGTGTTTGAGGGAATACGGTGTCAAAATGTTTTAAAAAGTTGATGCGAATGTTAAAGTAAAATAATGAAAGCAAAAACAATAATCAGTACTTAAATTGCGCTGCAGAATCTCACAAGGGTGGAAAACTGAACTCATAAACAATTCCTTTGTTTTTTCACTTCACAGTTCATTGACATGAAACAATCGCCGGGTCCTCATCTCTCTAGGGCGAAGTTCAAAGGAGCAAAAAATATGTGCGAAAATGTCAACGAGTCACAATCGCTCGATTGCTTGGGCTCAAAATTTAAACCTATCCTCGAGGTAAGAGAGCCCTGGTGAGAGTATCGAAAGTTGCAGCGCCCACTTTAGTGGTATCTTACGCGAGTAAATTGCGGTGTAAGTTGTCCTGAAGCTTTCTTAATTAGAAATAAATTTTTTTTTTAAATATGATACAGCTAAAAAAGCAAAACACGTTACACATGTGTTTTATTTGCACACCTTCTTGAAACGAAGAGCCTTCGAAGTGAAACGTAGATATTTTTTGTTCCGACAAAGGCCATACGATATCACACAGTTGTTTCTCAAATGCATTACAGTAAATGTGAGGGCACAATGGCTCAGTAGAGCTGCGGTACTCATTGTATACCTCTGGGTCGAGGGTAGAATAATAATTATGCTCATCCTTCCTTTTCCTTACGAGAAGAAACACCAGACTCGTATTGAGAGGCAAAGAACTATCAGATCAGCCATTTCATACAAAAAGCGAAGACCATTTTGATCATTTAGCCTCGATGACCCTAATTAGTAAGCTGGTGACGACGATGAATGTCTTGAATAAAAAAATCCAGAAAAAATAAATGTTATAAAATAGATTACACGGCACTTGCAGTAACGATGAATTCGTGTCTCATGCTGCCAGACTGACTGCCTTCCGTAGCAAAATTAAGCTGTACCTTGGAGGTAAACTTTGAGAGTTTGGAAATACGAAGATTTAGCGAAACATGTTAGCGGTATGACAATAACTAACAATTTGCTCTTTAACATCTTCGTTGCATATTAGGCCATACGTGTCCCAATCGGTATATTTTTAATTCACGTTCTGATTTAAATGAATGACATTTCACCTGTTTCGCGACCGTTTTAATGTATAACTGTTTTCATACGAGGTGAAATGTTGTCGTGCAAGAGTATTTTCATATTTCTTGGGAGGGATAAAAATGTACTCGAGCAGTAAAGTCGATTTCGCAATTCTGCTACCTACAACCTAACCAAACCAACCGGTAGCAACAGTGGAAATGCGATGAATGCGTTTAAATATTAACAAATAACCCCATTCGCATTTAGTTTATTGTTACTTATTGGACATGCAGAATAAAGCCCCCACTATGAACAGTAACTAGGGTACACAGAATAAAACCACTCCTATGAGCATTAACAGGGTGCGTAAAATGAACCTACCTTAGTCGTTAATTTTAGAGTAGACCACCGAACAATTATTTGCAGAACGGAGAAAACTTTTTCAAATGCTAGGAAGATTAAAAACCACGTACGTTTTGCAGGTGTATTACAAGAAAAAAAAGAAAAAGCGAGTGACAAAAGAAGTGTTCGAGTTTATGGCCAAGCAGAAACAAGCTAGAGCTTCGAGTGGCTACAGACTGCCCTGGTCAGGCTTTGGTCTGGCCCTGTCATGAGTGTTTCTGCTTGCAATATTCCCACAGTCTTCTTCCACACATCGCAAACAGTATTTATTGAAAATGATTATAATAAGAAATGACATAGCTCATTGTTCACTTTAGTTCTGGAATCTTCATAAGTAAGTCTGGAAGACTATGGACAATGTGCTCAATTTAACTTCGGAAAATAACTAACAAAGCGTGTCAGCATGTATCAAATAAATGATGAACCAGGCGATGAAAATTAAATATTTAGAAAATGAATATTCGCAAACTAGAATGCCTGACTGCAAAACAGTAGAAGCTGAGGAGTGACAACTGTATTGTAATATCAGGAAACAGGGAGAGTTTGAGGAATGGAGAAACGCTAGATGCGGAAAACATTCTAACGCCTCTGTACGGCAGCCAGAATTTCCTGGACAGACGGGCGGTCCGGCGCTGTTTCGCTGCGGTGGACAAATACAATTCGACCATCTCTGTCCAGCGTCACGTCCCCTGTACGTAAAGTTTAGAAATATTATTGACACGAATTTTTACCGAAATTTGAACGGAACAACAGCCACGAGTAGGGCAAACACCCTAACGAGTTCAGTTCCGGGATCAACAATGCATCGATACAGCTCAAAACGTCGATGAAAGCCATTCATATCGATGTAACTTCATATTGCATTATAGTCTAAGTCAAGAAAAATGATTCTCTGAAAGCCAACGCTTTCTTTCCCACAATCAGGGTTTACCTGGGAAAAATATAGACTGAAAATTAAATATTTAAGGGCGTCTTCATATTGGGTGAAAAGCATTTTAGCGATAAATGGTCACCTTCAAGTGCTTGGACAATTATTGCGGACAAACCACGACTACAAACTCACCCAGGTATTTCAGAGCAATGACACGGCGTATCTGACGAACGTTAGAAGTACCGTGAAGCACATTAGCAGACTGAATGTCGACTTCCGCCCTATATTATGCCCAAAAGCCATTTGTGCGCTGCTATTTACTAGCATGTACTCAGGCCGATTGTCTTTCGAGCTACTATCTATACTATAATAAGAGCCGCGTCCGTCTGTCGGAAGCCAGCCGAAAGTGTGCGATGAGCGTATCTGTGATACAAGCTTAGGCAACAGGAACGTGTGCCATGTGATTTGTCAAACATTAATATATACTAGCAAGATCCGTGGAAATTACACGGACAATATCATCAATAAGCTAGGTAGACCCGTGAAAAAATTCGGTCAACCCATACCTAAGAAATTCTAACATAACATATTCTATCCTAATCCATCCTAACCTAACACATCTTACTATCCTATCATAAACAAAGCTATCCTGATAGCATGTCAAGCATAAAAAACCATGGACCCGTGAAACAATTTCATCAACATTACCTAAACTATGCTAACCTGATGAAATGTCGAAGTATCAATGCATGTAAAGGCGATCTTTTAATGTAACACTCAGGAATTTAGTATCCATGATACTGCAAATTCAAATGAGAGAGTAACGGACGAACTAACTAACTAAAGGAGGAACAAGCCGAATATTATACAGATTTTTGACGGGGCGTGTACACTAGTTTTACAGTATTATCTGAAAATTTCATCGTTGGGAGATAAGATAATTTCAATTCCATTTTATTAACGAATTCTATTTGAAACCCAATCGGTAGTTTTTGTGATTGTATGTTCTTTCAGTGAAAGTTCATTCGTCTCGGTCTCAGGAGCACAATTAAAATTCGACAAGGTGACGAATTATTACACCCGCGCTTGAGACACTCGGCTGCACTGAGGGCTGTGCGTCCAGTAATATAAGCTTGCTGTACTGCACACGCCTAATTCTATATTTAGTTCATGCGCTTTGACGTGACGTACCTCCCATTTGGTGGGGATCATCCTGAAGCTTCCTGTGTGGGACAACTTTGGGAAGCTCAACTCCTCTGGCTATGTTGGACCCGTAGTACGACATCACTGACGACATCCATATTTTCTTTATAACCCTGAAAATACACACGCAAGTTAATGGAAATAAAAAATGAAGGCAGTGATAGCGAACTTTTTTATTGTTCTTTTACTATTGTACTAAACGTTTTGGGCCTCGACTCATCCACAGCACAGCTACAGTAGGTATCAGAAAAAAATTACAAAGATTTGAAGTATAGAATTTTGAATATACTTTGCCAGAGTCATGTTTAAAATAGAAATAAAAAAAACGCTAGAAAGAAGATCTACTGAAAATCTCAAACGTAAAAGTCAGTCCTAAATTATAAAGAAACGCAGCTTTAAAATAAATCACCTACGAATGCTAGATAGCACATCGACTGAAAGGCTAAAGTAAATCAAATGAATACTTAATTTAAGTAAAACAAACAAACATCGGGATCTAAGGATGCTCTATTTCCAATTCAAGCCTGATACATATCACCTTGTACATTGGTTTTTCAAATGCCTTTAACTAACACCAGGACGCCATGACGGTCTCCCCCGGTCAAGACCGGTACCCATTTCAGACACCTGAGTAGAGTGGGTGTATTGTGCTTTGAGTTTTTCCCCTACATCCAACGGAGAAAGTCGCCACACAGCATCGGGATTCGAACCCTCGACACCTTCACGGTGTCGCATTAATGTTGAAAGCATTAATGCATTAATGTTTTCCAGGGTGAGATAATCAAACACTTGTACGAACTTATTTATAGTAAGTAAATCCAAAATCGAAATCGAAGTTATGTTTTGATATTCCCGATACTGGCCGGTTGAGCTAAGGAGCAGCATTCAAAGCAGCCGCATGACGTCAATCTTATACCAGTGAAAATATTTCTCACCATGTTACTTACTATACGATCTGATTTGCATTATGGGATCCTATCTGAATATTTTAGCTAAAGTTTGTATAACACTGGTCAAGTGATGTGAAAACACATGTTCATAGAGCTGTTCTCGTTTATCGAGACTCCGTCAGAAGTTAGCGATGAGTTGCCGTGGTCTGTTAGGCATACTCTTGTGAAGGTCGCGGAATCTACTTGGGTGCAAAAAATACATATGGATAACTGGTGAATTTTATTTGAAGTTCACTCTATCTCGTACAAGCTTTTTTTTAAATATTCATTTCTGTTCTCATTTTCGGACAGTAAAAGGGTTTTGTTTGCTTTGTACGACAGCTCTTTCTCGTTTCTGACTTTTGAGAATCTTTTGTGGAAGCACTATTTTGGTGGGGAATTTAAAATGTTTTCTTAGTTGTGGGTCAAAGTAACTTCCTGGAACTGTTACTAGGTACACACTTGATATTTGTACTCGAAAACTAGTTTCAAACTACATAGTCAACATTAAGAAACAGAAAACGACAGCAGGGTGGCTGCTGGGTCTGCAGGCGCTTCGCCATAAGAAGCACTTTGATTCATTGCACGTGTTTAATGTGTAGATTGATGGAAAACTCACAAGAGAACTTGGGAATGCAGGCTGTTCTACATCGTTTATTCACTCCAGACATATACACCAGTTCGGCGAGGGCGAAGTATACTCGTATTTCAATGCTGTTAATGAGTCAGATTTAAATGCCAAGGATTTAAATGACGGTATAACGTGCATGTGTGACATGTTAGGACCGTGGTGTCCGATCATCTGATGAATCTTGTTGACATGGTGCTGGGAATTGATGTTATTGATTGCTTGGGAAATGATCTTGTCATCCAAAGTAAGTTTTTCGTTATCATTGGTGTTGCATTAGTGGGTCATGAGTCGAGCGCATGCATTGTGATGAAAGTTGGTAATTGCTCTACAGTGATACAAGATCCGGATTTTGGTGCTTTGTTTAATGGACAGTCATGATCAGTCAAGTAAACTTTGAAAAATAACGAGAAGGTAACATTGACATATAGAGTGAGTTATGAGAAGCTTGAAGGTTCAGGGGGAAAACAGTTTCAGAGGAAGTGTTGGTGGAGCTGCCTACAAAATAACAAAGAGGCCTATGCTTGATTTTGATTTTAGGGAGCTGAAAGCACATGTCAAGATCTGATATATGTATAAAATCACACACTACGTAAATAGCGAAACACAAGTGAGAATGAGTCCGTCGTTGATTGGAAGCCTGCTTATTCATAGTTGAATGCCAACGTAGCTGCATCAATTGGTGAACTGTCAAGAAAAAATTAAGAAGGAAAGAGGAGAAAGTAATCAGCAAACCTGAGAGCACCCGCACAGATGATATTCTTATGGACGAAATAGCAGTGAGGCCTCTATAGAGGTGACGAGACCTCCTTTATGAATGGATGACCATGTCTTTGCCTTTGTGCACTATCACCAAAGAGTATTTGGGTTGGTAACAAAGTCCTATAAAGTTTTGAATGAAGAAGCTGTCTTAGGACGAAGGCTGAACAGAGTTGGAGAAGTATTGGTGCTTTGGAGGGGAATAAAGTGCCTCAGATAACACGTGTGTTTACAAGAAGGAAGTTGCTTTCAATTTCTGACACATTGAAGCCATGATCCGGCAGCTGGATTTTTGAGAATTTCTTGCAGTTACATTAAAAAATGAGGTCCGAGAGTGCTTTGGGGGATCCTGTCGGTGGGCAGTGGATGCCGATTATTAGCGATGTAACTGTAAGTAAAACTAAGAAGGAAAAAACTGCATGAGAAGGAAGAGCAAAATTGTTTTGGAAACCCAAAGAAGTGAAGCGAGCATGAAATATTGAAGTCCCGAAGGCCTATTATAGCTAAAGTTACTGAACAGGTCAACTCTCAAAATAAGATCTATATTAATCGAATGCCAAGGCGTGTACTCAGACGAGTTGTTGCCACTCTGGTGGCTCAGATGAGATATCTGTTTAATGATGCTGCGATTGCAGAGGACTTTTTATAAAGTCATCAACAGGAGTCTGAAGAGCATCTCCGTGCAAGGAGAACCAAGAGACCTCAACTATGGATGGATAACTAGGGCTCTGCCTAATCTGTTCATTCTGTAAATGCGAGTGTTGCGCTCATGATGGTAAAATCATGGGGACATATTGTGTAATTTAATTTGGCAACTCTGCAGGATTGGCAAGTGACAGGCAGGATTGAGGGTTGGAAATGGCGAATGATTGTTATTTTTGCTGTCGTTTTGAGTCGTTGTGAAGGCACGTGATGAGCCAGAGTTTTGTGATGGCGAGGTTGCATTTTTTTCCGTTCATTCTCACTTTCTCATTCGTTTTTGCTTTCTGATTCTTGAGCAGAGTTAGAGTTCTCTTAGCGTTGCTAATTCTCGTTGCTTTCCGTTGCTTCCTTCATTGCTAAAGTCGCTGGACGATTGCGAGACCTGCCCACTACATAACAGTTTTCCCAGGTGAGAAACTATAACTAATTTAACAGGGACTGCAGACAGTGAGCCTGGAAGAAGACAATCTTTCTGCCTGCTGATCGAGTGATACATCCTCGTGAGCGGAGTTCCTCACCAAAACTGAAGCTGCGACGTAAGCATTTGAGACTTGAGCCGCCATGGGTTAAACTAAAGTTCGATATTCAACACTAATTTAGAGTCAATTTTAGTAAGCAATTTCAAAAATACCAAACATTAACTGGATCGTACCTTGATTTAGCTTTGACAAATTGAGTTTATGACTGCTGGTCGGTCAGCGGCATTTTGAAAATTCCCTACGTGTACCACCGGTGGCTCACATGGCAATTAAAGTGCTAATTTCTCCTGAGATATGTTCTAATATACTCCTGAGTATGAGACGTTTATCGTTGTCATGTGCTTTACCACGCACGATTGTTTCAGCACAGCGACTTAAAATCGTCTTTGCCAGTATTCTGGTCTACAATGATGAACAATGTCAACACGTTTATTTAAGTAAATTGTAGCAATGTTCCAGTCTATAACAAGGACTTTAGTCAGCACATTGCCTTTAGTAGTTTGTGAAAGTCTTCTGGTCTTCCACGGACAATTATTTAGCACACTGCCGTAACGTAGCGCATCGCTGTACTCTGATCCAGCATGATAGTTAATAGCAGCACATGAGCATTCATACCAAGGGAATAGTAGAGGTGCCGTCATACCTTTGCAGCGTCAGAGCCCGGTAGAAAGACATGTCGGGGTTACGGCAGTAAAGGAAGGGGCATCCCGTCTGCTTGCCCCACTCCACCGCCCCCTCGTGCACCCCGAAGGTCACCACCACCACCCGCACGCCATTTTCGGCCAGGGTGTCCTGAAGGAGGGGGAATATGCATCACTCCACATGTTGCGAACGGCACAAGCCAACAGTACAAACCAACAGTACAAGCCAACGTCACAAGCCAACAGCAAAAGCCAAAAGCACAAGCCAACGCCACAAACCAACGCCAAAAGCCACCAACACACTATACGTGAAGTAAGCTACGAATGTTAATAGATGATGGAAGCTGCCAGACACACTTGGTTGTTCGCGATAAATTTTGTAAGCGAATAGGTTATGGCGCAAGCGTTCCAGGTTATTGTGAGCAGTTCTCGTGATATATGCGCTGGGCAAACGCTAGAATTTTCACCCACTTAGTAATCAGTGTAAAGGTTCGTTTAGAACAATCATTATTAAATCGAACTAGCCACGAACTGTCGCTGAAGGCGCTCTTAAAAATCATCGCGCTTACTGATATCCACTAATAGTTATCTTTATTGTTGAACAAAGTGATTGTAGGATTTTTTACGAGTAATTTAATGGCGCGCTAGGGTGTAACAGCCATAGGTTGTAACACGTCACCCAGGCCTGAACCACTCCAGGTACGACCTTTATATAATGCAGTTCATATAAGTCACCTGGACCATGCAGTTTACACATATCACCTGGACCATACAGTACAGACACGTTAACTGGACCATACAGTCCAGACACGTCACCTGGACCATACAGTCCAGACACGTCACCTGGACCATACAGTCCAGACACGTCACCTGGACCATACAGTCCAGACACGTCACCTGGACCATACAGTCCAGACACGTC